>JABUQX010081988.1:0-19385 GCA_015478945.1 Trachelipus rathkii
CCCGGAATTATTTATTATAACACTAATATTAATTCGCTTTTTTACTAATATTTTAGTCAAGTGATGATAAATCTGAAGACTTTAGACCAAGTACATTATGAGATGAAGGTTACATCTTTCTGAAAACGCCAAGGTATACCATGGAATTGATCAGAGGTGACGTTTCTTCAAATCTAGGGGCAAGCCTTGCCAATGCACTCCTGTTGGATTTAAAGGCTATGAACCTGTTAGGGCCTAGTGTAGATGTGAATCACATAATGATCGATAAATCAAAGTTGGGCAGATAAAAAGATAGGAAGAGAGTAAGAAGTAATGAAATACTCTGTGATGGTGTAGAAAAATTACTCTGTGTTGGAGTTGACGGAAAAGTTGACAAGGGCACCTTAGTGTACAAAGAAATTGAAAATGAATATGGGGAGAAAAAGTTGAGGAAAGAAAAAACACAAGATCACCATTTGACTTTTATAAACAAAGAAGCATCTGAAGGTAGAACTTATCTTATTCATAGAGTCATCCCAGTTAAAGGTGCGACAGGGGCTGTTCTGGCTAGGGACCGACCGGGGCGGCAATTTTGCCGGGGCCGGGGCCGGGGTTAGCTAAAATTAGAAATGTAAGTCAAAAACACTGAAAGTCTTAAAACTTAGGATGAAAATTAAATATAATTTCAATTAATTAATAATTTAAATTATAAAAAAGGAATACATTTAATTAATTCAATTAAATAAATATTTTCAAAAGAAATTTTTAGAAAATAATTGATTTTCTAGAAGAATAAGTTGTAATATATATATATATATATATATATATATATATATATATATATATATATATATATATATATATATATATATATATATATATATATAATTATAGTATAATAATATATAATATATATATATAATAATATATATATAATATTATATATATATATATATCATTATATATATACATATATATAATAATAATAAATATTTATATATATATATATATATATTATTTATATATATAATATAATAATATATATATTTATATTATATATATAATATATATATATATATATATATATATATTATATATATATATATACGGTATATATATTTAAAAAGAACTACTTTGTTTTTTCGTAGTTGATAAATTTACTTTAGAAGAGGAAGCAACATTGGACCATTTTTTAGTTTTATGCTTATCTGTCACTTAAAACAATTTTATTACTAAATGTACACAAATTAAAAACATTGTTTAAAGACACTTTTTTTTAATGAAATAAATTTTTAAATAAGGAAATAGCTATAATTTTTCGTCGACACGTGAAGAACCTCTTCAGGCTTAAGTAATGGCCTGAGTTTTTCTTTATAACTTTGATCTTCAATTCGTTCAAGTGTGTTTCAAGTTGGTCTGCTATTTTCTTCATGGTGTTGTAAATATTTTGATGTTTTTCAGATATTTCATTTTGTATAAAATCTATCTTAAACTTCACCGGGATGCTTATTGTACCTGAGTTAGAATAAAAAAAGCATAAAGGAACAAGGACGTTCTTCAGTTTGATATTTCTGATCTCTTTATATTGTTGAATATTGATAGAGTGCTGTGTTACGCCTATGACTTGTTAAAGCTGAAATTATGCTGTCCTTGTGCAGGATCCAATCTGTATGTATGATAATTTTCTTCTTTGCAAATCTATGGTTTTTATTGCAGGTAATTGCATGGGGATGTATATATACAGCTTTGGGGTGGAGATTTTCTCCTTAATATCGTTTATGGGGATTTGAGATGTTTTTTTAAGGTGATGTTATTTGATGGAATGAGGGTAATTTTTTTGGTAATATTTGTTTTAACGAATATAATGGTAATTGAGGAATTGGTAAAAAGGAGGTGTTTGCTATTTTTCGGGGAAAAGGTGCTATAGTACCTCATTCTTTTTTGCATTGTTAAATGCTTTTGTGATGAAAAACTCAGGAATGTAAAGTGATTTGAAAGTATTGTGTAAATGTATTAATAAAGTTTCTGTGCTAGAAGAGGGGAGAGCATATATATACGAAAGGCACGAAGAAATAGAGATGACAGAACAGCTAATTTTGTGTGTGGGGAATGATTTAGATAGCCAATGTATAATATAGTTTGGTGCGAATGTGGTTTTATATATTATAGTAAATTGCAAGTAATTGTTAATTCCATGTGATTAAGGTATTCGAGGAAGGGGATATGAAGTTGTTTGGAAAAAGGCTAACATTTCTATCGTATACTGAATTGAAGGATGAATAGAGTTAATATAATTTAGGACATCATTAGGGTTTGGTGTTGTTTGAGGAGGGAGACAAAAATTCATCTACATATCTACATATCATAAACTATTGTTTAATAAGGGTGGGGTAAAAATATGATAAAAATTCTGTTAGTTAAGATGTAAAATAATAATCATAAATGAGTATGGCCAGACGAAAAAAAAAAAAATACAGTGGGGATCCATACTCAGGCCGAGAGAAAGTTTGTTTGTAATATTTTGCCATAAAATGAAAGAAGTTATTTTGAGTAATGAGAGATTGGCCTTCACGTTTCATATATTAAAACACAGCTCATTAATCCCTCATTGCAAACATAACTTCTTTCATTTTAATGGCAAAATATTACAAAACAATCACACATTTCGGCGCCTGAGTTTTAGTTAAATTCAATGAATATAACCAGTACTCAAAACATAACTTTCCATATTCCCAATAACTTGCATAAACAAAAACAATAATAACCAAGATTTGAAAGTTTTATATGATTCTGGATCTGAGATAAATTTTATATCATAAACAACGGCACAAAAAATTAAATATAAAGTTCAAGCTGGAATAATGCTTAACATAAAAGGTTTTAATGAGTAAAAATAATCAAACTTCTATCATAGAAGTTGACGTAAAAATAAATAATCCCACAAATAGTATTGTAGCTGCAGTTGTCCCTACAATACAAACCAGAGGGAATATACCTCCCCATCAAATTGAAAAGACATTTGGTGGAAATATCCTTAGCTGATGGATATCTTAGAAATAAAAATAATAGGGATTTCCATATACTGTAAGGTGTGAATAGAGCTCGCATATTACCTGTGAATGCATGTTCATTTGGGATAACTAATAACAGTTCACTGTTATATTTATAATTCTCTGGGAATCCTATAAGCTGTACTTAAATAAATTAGTAAAAAAATTGCCATGTTTAAAGTATGTAAAAAGGTTCACCGAGCAGGCACTTACTCGAAATAAATATCAAAATTGAAAATAAAATTGAGATAGATTGCTCTATTTCATCTTTAGCCCAAAATAATAATACAAGCACAAATTTAGACACTGCTAAGAATTTGGTAGATAAAAATTTTAAAACTATTAATTTCCGATAATGGAGCTTATAAAATATCTGATTATAAAACTGATGTTAAAATCAATACTTAAAAAAACAAAACAAAAAAAAGAGCCTCTAAAACTAGAAGTTTATAATGTCATAATTGACCAACTAAGCAAAGGCATCATTCAACCTGTTGAAATAAATTAAATAAAAAATAATAATAAGGTATATTTTTTAGCCCATAATGCAGTTTTTAGCGAAAAAGTGGAGACGGCAAAATGAAAAATAGTTTATTTGTCAAATTTGTCTGATAAAAAGAAATCAAATAATTTGTATCATAATAATATTAGCTTACCAGGACTCAATTTAAATAACAGATTGAGTATTACGTTAACTTTACTTAGGTTTAATAAAAATCTTATATTTGATCTAGAGAAAGCATACCATCAGATTAAATTGCCTTCAGAAGATACATAAAAATTCATAGTAATGATAAAAGCATAAACGAAAACGACTTTAGTGTCGTTTCCTATAAGCTAATGCGACTTCCTTTCGGTATAAGAAGTAGCCCTTCGATTCTTATGGTAGCACTCTACATGTTAGTATTGCATGTTGACATATAAGTTCGAGTTTGAACTGAGAAAGTTTGTATAACCTAAATTAACTTAATGGATAACTTAGGGCATTCCCCATCTTATTCTTGCTCTTCAAAAATCACATGTAATATTTAACTTATGGGTTTAATTTACAACAATTTCATAGTAATTCACCGGAGACTAAAAATTAATGATAGTGAATTAAATAATAGCAGTAATGTTGATGAGCCTATAAATAATCATATTAAGCTATTAGGAATGATCTAGGATACTGAAAATGATATCCAATATAAAAACAATGAAATGGATCCTAAAGCAAACGCTTTGAGATCTATTTTATCTTCAATAAATGGTCTATTTGACCCACTAAATATAAGTAACTTGCAAAATAATAAAGATATATCTTGGAACACAAAATTAGGTAGTAATCTATTTAAACAAAAAAATATTTGCTCACAGTATAATAACCGTAAAAAATCTGTTAAAAAGGTTCATAGGGGATTATTCTTCCTCATATAACATTATAGCATTTACGGATGCTAGTAAAGACATTTATGTTAATGTCTTATATCTACAAAAAAATTAATACTAGCGAGTTGCATTTTTTAAGTCCAAAAAACAATATAATTTCAGTAAAAATAATAGGTCTCTCCCAGTTTTAGAACTATTTGCTGTAAAATTTGATGTTCTGTGTTTAATAGAAATGCTTGGTAACTCGAATAATAAGTACCCTTACTCCTTTAAAAATAAATAAATAAAATTTATATACCGTTTCAATACCCTTACTCCTTTAAAAATGAATTTAATTTATATACCGTTTCATTGGTAACTTTAAATTGGATAGTAAATAAGGTAGAAAAATTAAATAAAATTGAAAAGAATGGGTTATCAGCTGAATTTTATTGAAAAGGTACCACCAGATAACTTTTCACCACTGTGAAGAATCTCAGAATCCTAGAGATTATGTAACTCGCTGTGTTTATACAAAGTTTTATTTTAAAAAATCAAATTATTCAAACGGGCCTATATTAAAAAATAGTAATAATGAACGGTTAAAAGTTACTGTTTCAAATCCATCATATGGTAATAATATAGATTTTAATATTTATAATATTCAAACTTTTTCTTTTGTATCCTTATTTAATTAAGGTAGGTTTTCTTCTGATAAACTGTGCAAGGCTTCACATTATGTACGGAAATTTATTCATAATTTAAAACTTAAAATACATGAGAAAAACCCAATTTGTTTTCCAGTTGTGATGCAAATTCATTATGTTCATATCAGGAAAGCTGTAATGTCATTTTTAGGCAGTTTCAGCAAGAAATTCTTTTTAGAAACATCAATATTTAAAAAATCCAAAAAAGCACAAGAGACTAATTTGGTTACCCAACTTAATCTTTTTCTTCATAAAAATATTATTAAATTGTAAATTTGCAAACTTAAATACCGATTTTAATCAAAGAAATCCAATTTTGTTGCACAAAAATCACAAAGTAACTGAAATAATAATAAAGGAATTGCATGTAAAAATGAAACGTGCTGGAGTAAACAAACTTTTGGCTATACTGAGAAGTTTTATATTCTCACAGCATACTCCGTAGTCAAGAAAAATGTTCAAAGCTGTATAAAGTGTAAACTAATGCTTGGTAGAACTATAAAAATGAATCAAAATATTATAAAGATTATAGAATAAATCCTTCTCAAATCGCCTTCTGGGAAATATTTCTGGACCACATTGGACATTTAATGTAAAAATAAATAATGTAGTAGAAATGATTTACATATTGATCAGAACTTGGACATACACAAGAGCTGTAAACCTTATTCTATATAAAATATAGATAATAAGTTTTATTTCTGCTCAGCTCAGTACAGAATATCAAAAACTTTCTTAATGATGTAGATGTTAAAAATTATTTAACACTCCAATAATAATTAATTTTTTGTAGACATTTTTCACCTACATTGGAAAGCAAACAGTTGTTGGCGAAAGAGCTTGGGTTGAATCTTGGTCAACAAGTCGAAAAACATTATATATAGTTTCTTAGTGTTAAAAAATATTGAGAACAAGGCATATCACGAGAGATATCTTCTATGGTGAATAGGAGGACAATACCAGCTTATATTAATTAAAACCATGTACGCATTTTAGGTGTCAATATATATAGAAGACTCTGACCTAGAAGCAATGAAATATCCATTTGCAATACTACTCTGGAAGTTAATGCTGAATGGTGAATGATGGAGATTCAGCCGATGCTGTTTCATACCCCACGAGTTTATATGACTGTATCGGATCAAGTCTGATCATTCCTGAATGGTCTCCGCTGTGTGAACAAGATCGAGGATCAGTTATATAATGACTTTCCAAAAACACGAGAAGTTAAAATCTAATTGAATGATTTGTATTATTGTTGAAATTTATACATATATATATGAGTCGAGTATTATTCAACAATGAAAATAAAAGACTATAGTTTTTAGTGCATTGCTAGTTGAGATTATTGTGCGAAAATTAGGAAAATAAAATTTCTTGCATCTTACTTTACAGATCGAGAAAGCTGTTAAATAAGAACATCAATTACACTATTAGCGGTATATCATGTCCTGTAAACAATTCAAAAACCTATCCAAGAAATTATAATAAAACATAACATGCAAAAACCCACTGAACCACATGGGGAAATTCTCTATTGGTTATTTATATAGATCCTACATCACGACCACACAATCTTCCTATCGGACTCATATATTCGTACATCTGTTTCTATGCTAAATCCCAGCAAATGTGTCGGCGGAGCCTTGTTCCAATAGAGCTATCTACTATAACTGATTTGTTCATTCCAATAAGCGCCTGGTATGATTTTACATACCCGAGGTACCCTCTTCACAGCTGACACAACCTCGCAACTCCGTGTGATCGCTCTACATAATCGAGTTATAAGTTACGGAACTATATCATATATAGTTACTATTATTACTCTATATAACATCCTAATCATCAATACTGATTTAAGTCGGTTACTACCATTTATATAGTAAATTACTATCTCATTATATATGTTCGACGCGTTATTTACTCTCTCAGTAAAATAATTTATAAATATCAATATATATTTATTTATATTAAGTGACGATTTATAACTTTGTAATGAGTACGTTATCTGGAACGAAAAATGGCGTCTCAACACGATTCTAAATCCAACAGTCCCAGGCCTTTTTTCACGTGCATCTAATTAAGTCGCTAGTAACCCACCAACACGAGTGCCCCGTAAATTGTGATATCTCACCCATAGGTATCATTTATAATAATTTTTTTCACACACCGGACTCACGACCAGCGACGAAGAGGAGTTCACCCAGAAGTGGGACGGTGAGGATTAGGTAGAAGCCGAATAGCTGCCAACCCTCGTACCAGCGTTATAGAAAACTTACAGAGATGCCCACTCATATATATTTTGACGTATAATATATATATATCATATAATATATAATATATACTAATATAATATATATATATAATTATAATATATATTAAACTTGTTGCTTAATATATTATTTCATTATTTGAAATTATAAAGCTATTTATTAAAATAAAGTCTTTTTCTATTCACCATGTTTTTTCTTCGAAAATTTTAAATTATTTATAACACCTAATGCTATGCTCATATTGGTTTGCCCTGATATGAAGAGGAGGTAGTGCAGAATAGACAATATATTATAATATATATATATATATAATATATATATATATATATATATTATATATATATATATACGTATAGTATATATATAATATATATATACTATATATATATAATATGCCAGCCTTTACTTAATACAGGCGTATAACTAGAGAAAACTACTTTTAGCACAGAAAAAAAACAATTACATTTTTGAAATAATGTAAAAAAAATAAGATGATATATATATACTATATACTAGTATATATATATATATATATAATATATATTAATATTTAAACTAATTATATATTCATATATATTATTAGTAGTAGTATCTGCTATATATATAATGTATATCATTATATACTATAATATATTTATAATTGCCCCCTTTTTTAGAGACTCGAGCCGACGGAGGACACCGTCGTCCACCGAAAAGCCGAGACCCCGACTATTGCCATCTATGCGGATTACCCTATAGGGTATTCCTTTAGTTTTATCTCAATAACTGCTGGAGCTACAGTAAAAAGGATATTATTGAAATCAGGGAAGCAAAATTATTAAGAATATAAAAAATAATTTTAGAAAGTGAAAAATTAAAAAAATGTTTGAAAAATCTTACGTCTGGCAGTGTAAATTATATTAGGAGAAAGGAAAACGTGGGAGAGAGTGGGTTGACCGAAGCCGAGAGAGCCGCCTTACGCTTGGCAACGTACGTCTTTGTTACATCATTTCCACTTCGCACCCAACAAATTAATCCCCATTTACTATTTCCAACTTTATTAGCTGCTTGCAAATATGCATGGCAAAAATGCGGCTTCAAAAATATTATAGACACAATTTTTTGGAGAGCATGGGTAAGTTAAAGCTCCGTCATTCGTTCAGCATTTACATGGAGTTTGGTATGACCATGTGCTTGTCCAAACACAATATTCTCAAGCCCCTTTTTCGCAGGTCTACTGTGGGAAGAGATATGTCGATGAGTATTTGCTATTATCAATGGCCTCAGTCTTTCCAAATAAAAAGTAAACTTTATTTTGGCAATCAATCAGGATATTCAAGATCTAATCGAGAGCGAAAGCACCAGATATAATGAGGCACATACCATATATTATAGAGAATTAATCTGTAAGTCTCAAAGCAGGAACTCATTTAACCTATAAAGTATATAATCGTAAGCCAACTCAAAAAATCAACTTCTTCCAAAACCTTTATCATCCCCTTATATAAAAAATCACATATATAAGGATGTTAATATATATTCCTCAGGGCGCTCTTTGTATTATTGCTCGGACCCCATCTATATATAACAAAGAATGTTATATATATTGTCGAAACTTTTCGCCGAAATTATGTCTCTATCTCCAACCATCTTATTGAAGACATAAACTCAAGCATCATTCCAGCTTTTCTGGATTGAATGACACTCTCCTCTTTTACAGAGAATGTCGAAAGAGATATGAAAGCTGAGTGCCGTGGGATTCTGCACCCCTTCTGATCTTGGGAACATATCAAGAGGTGGCCGTGCAACAAGTATTCTCCACCCCTTCGCGTGGACTTAGTTTATGCACATGCTTAAAACAATATGTTTTATACATTCAATTTCGATCTTATACATTCCTCTCTTGAGACCTAAACTACTCACACATCTTAGCTCATACAATAATGATACTAAAACGAGAGGCTATGGGAGAGTGTTTATCACATTCCATGTTGAACCTGTCGCATTTGCAGTCGTCATTATGGAGAAGAGCGTTGGAAGTCCTGTGAAAAATATATGATTCAACACACAAGGAAGAACGTTAGAAGAGGAAATCAAAGCAGTGCAGTTTTTTGGACGATATGGCCCAGTGAAGACCATGTTATTGGATTGGGAGTGAGCAAGTTTTTTTATTTCGGTCCCAAGATAAAAACTTCTGAGTCAGATGCTGGAATCCATTTTTTATATCACAAGAAATTAATTTTTTTAATTTGTCCGAAGGTTTCTCTAAATTTGATTCTACCCACTAAAAAATCATAAAGCATAGGAGTGAATCTTTTAATATTGGTATAAATAATAAATAAGAAGCCTAAAGAGAACGGACGGACCGCCATCCTATAATTTCTTACTGTAACCTTTTTACACTACTGTGTTTATATAGGAATTATATTAAAACTATGTTAACAAGATACAAATGAGAAATTAGTTTTAAGTTCTGAGGAGGGGACGTTGTACTAGATTAAGAAATTTAAGACTATAATTTGTTTAATCAATAATTTCAATTCATTAAAGTTTTTAAATAAATTGGTTTTTAATTGATTGTTTTATTTGACTATAGAGTCTGAGTTGTTAAGAAGAGTGACTCTCTAATTTTGTCTAATAAATATATATATTATATATATATATATATAATAATATGAACAATATGCATTTATTATAATTATATAATATATATATATATATATATAATATAATATATATATATTATTATATTATATAATTATAACTTCGATAAATCCAATACTCGATAATCGAAATATAAATGATCAGACTGATCTCTATAATGTTTATTTGGCCCTATTTAAAAGATCACCTTGAATATAGCAAATAAATAAAAAGCTAGTTTTGGAATAGCGAAACCGCTGTCTTTATTTATTTCTTTATTAATTAACTTCCTAAATGGCTTATTATTGTACATGAACACATTCAAGTTATTCCACTATTGTTAATTAAATAAAGTTGTTACTCTTTAAATATCAAAGTATTAATCTAAATGACTCCAATTAAAGTATCAAAGAGAGATAGTGTCAATGTGTTGGCTCTCCTGGCTCTTTTTCCTAACTGACCTCCAGCAAGCGCACAGCCGTTCTGGACAGAGTCCACCTATTCGGTGATCTTGATAATGACGAAAAAAAAAAAAAGAATGAACTGATTATTTCGAATACAGGACTTTCTTTTTGTAAAAGATTTCTTATATCTGCGCAACAGAGATCGAGAGCCGAGCCTAAACTACGGTACTGGTTGCATTTACATATATCTCTTTTATAAAGTCCTCTATATATGTACCAAATGATTAATCGGTAACATAAAGGTTATCTGCCAAGTGCCTGTAACAAAACCCACCGCTTCTGAAACAATTTTTTATAAATAGGTTAAGAGTATGAGGAGACAGGCCACTAAAAGCGGCTACTACATGATTAGAGGTACATACAAATAATTTTCACACTAAAATAATAGCGCTCCTATTGGAGGCAACCCATTTTTAATCATTTCTTGTAACATCTGACACCTAGGATCGGTTTTTACCAATCTGAAAATAAAAGATTAGTATATTTTTGTTTTTTATTTGTTCTCTATTTAAATATTTTTTTATAGGTTTGCTTTTCTCTAATTCTCTAAATCTACTAACTTATAGAATATATTAACGTTCCTTAATTTTCTAAAATGTGGCTCCCATTTTTTCCCTAAGTAAGATTCTGTTTACTTAACTTTTATAACTTTAAAAGGGCCGACATAGCGAGTCGACTAGAGTTGGCCTGACATTAAACCCTGTGGTCTGTCCGCACTTAACGACCACACTTCGCTTCATGTAACCTTTAGGCACAAGATGTGTCGAGATTTTGTAATTGGTGTGTGGCGCCAGCGACTGCGCTAAAAGCTGTTTAGTGTTTACATATGCCATTTATATTATTTTAGGTGCCGTTTCCGAAGCAAGATCAACTAATCCACTCGGTATTGCTATATTATGGCCAAACATCAAGTTTGCAGGGCTGAATATTTCCTTTGTTATCGGCTGGCGAGTCTCAGAGTTGAACATCAACCCATATAAAATGGTAAGTTTAGGCCTTGGCTAGTCGGAGGCGCGCTCTAATTCATGTTCTTGCAACCATGCCACTCTCAGACAGGCTAGCAACTTCCTATGTTACTTCACATGAGGCCCATTGCCATACCGCGCGGATTTGCGCTACAAGTAGTCCGGTGAACCAATTCCACTGTCTGAACACGACTTGGTACAGGCGACTAGTGAGAGTTTATCGCACCTAAATGCCCGTAAGTACTACCTAGGGAATTCCACAGAACGGAATAGCTCGTGAATGAGGATTCAATATCCTCCCTGATTTATTTTCTTTGAGGCATCTGCGAACAAATACTTACTGTAGCGGTCTAATTAATGTAATAAATATTTGTATACACTCGCGCATTAGGTAATTTAAGAATATCCACATCGGACTACTCAAACTTCTTCGTTACTTCTTTAAAAACACCGTAATTTGGTCCTCCTTTGTAACCCCTTGTTTTATTTTTTCTGACATGCTGATGGGAAAACTCCATTCCGAGGCCGCTCTTCTTTAAAAACTTTCGGTCTTACTAAATTTAATTATACTCCCTCTTTTGGTTTTGCTCTCGAATAATTTTATGAGGAATTCCCGGCGAGGTTTACCACCGTTCCTTAATTGATCACGCGCTTTTATATAGCTTATAAGGAAAAAGAGCGGCTATCTCCTTTCAAAATAGCAGTTGGAATGAGAGTCTCCTCTCCCCCCCCCGTAAAACAAAGGTCTCCCCCCATTTCTATTTTTAAGTTTCGACTCCGCGTTCTCCCCTCCCCCAAATTCTTTCAGCAAATCGTCCCAAACTCTAAGTTGCTTTTCACGAACATTAAAATTTTCCGGCAAAAAGGATTTACAAATAAATGTTTAAATTCAAATACAAGATTATTAATTATAGGTATATCGCTAAAAAGTTCATTAGGAGCTACAGAAGAAGAAAATTGAGAGAGAAGAGAGAGAGAGAGAGAGAGAAGAGAGATGAGAGAGGAGAGACCACACAAATTA
Organism: Trachelipus rathkii; assembly: GCA_015478945.1. Taxonomy (NCBI): domain Eukaryota; kingdom Metazoa; phylum Arthropoda; class Malacostraca; order Isopoda; family Trachelipodidae; genus Trachelipus; species Trachelipus rathkii. The sequence continues at coordinate 12,429 of JABUQX010081988.1, forward strand.
TACATTCCTTGCTTCTGAGATCTGTTACATATCAGCGACTCAAAATTAATATTAAGAAATTTTTTTTGGAAACGGCATTCCTAAGATGCAAATTGGCAATTTAGTAGTTAGAAATTCCACATTATAAGTTCTGTTTAAACCAAAATCAATTGCAACGCGAGAGTATATGTCAATTACGGTATCATTGGCGGCTTTAATTTGACCAATAATCGATATATTATTGTCCCCATCCCTAGGAATCAAATTGTTCTCGCTACCGGAGTCGATAATACTCTCTTTGATATTTTATCAACAAAAGTATAAAGTTTATAATTTCTTACATTATTTAATAGAAATATTATTTATGACCGGACTTTCTCCTGTCGGAGCATCCGTAGTTAACATATCTTGTGCGCCGCTAGAGGCCAGCGAGAGCATCGTATGGGTTACATCGATACTCTTATCCATAGTCGGAATACTCAGAGCTTCGTTGGAAGAAGGATAACCTTCTTGTACATGCAATAGAGCGCCTTGCTCGTTACTCTTAAAATTACTCAAAGTTACATTATTATTATTATTATTATTATTATTATTATTATTATTATTATTATAATTATTATTATTATTAATTATTTATTATTAAATTATTAGGGGTTTCAACTAGAGAACAGTCAGCGTTATTAAATGTAATATTATTATTTTATTATTAAATCTGTTGCTGCATGAAAATCTAATTTACTACTAGCAAAATCGTTACATAATTAAAAATACGATCATTTTCATTTAAATACCTATTTTACCTTCTCCCTTAACTCACTGTGGTGAGGGGTGTACTGATTGAAGCGCGTGTTTGTCCCTGCTTCGTCCTGGGGAGATAGACTCAGGGGCTTGCCGAATTTCTCTATTTGGCGGGAATACCAAAAATACATTGGACAAAATTCCGAATGGCATCATGTGTAACTTCTATGTAGGGAATCTGCGTGGGCTTACAATATATCTATCCACGAGGTTCGTTGCTTTACAAGAGCTCTGCCGGTGTTGTCTATACGTCCTTATGGAGCAGTTGTCTTTCATACTTTGCGCTGTTGGCTGCTCCTGTTCTGTTCGAGTGGTTTTTTTGAAAGAGCAGCGGCCTTCGCTCGAGAACTGTAGGCTGCCGACCTTTTTAGTGAGGCGAACCTTGTAGAAAGGCACATCATCACTCTATCTCGAAGAACTTTGGATTTACTCTCGCTATGCCTCTTTCTGAAACCGGGGAATTGTTGTTGTTATTTGTATTTTCGACTCCCTCATAGTGTTCCTCTCTCTTGGGTCGGGAAATGTTCTCTTTGAAGATGATTCACGGCCCCCCCTCTTTCATGGGGGGTTTCGTAGTTATCCCTATAAAAGTTTTTTATCATCAAGATATACAGCCACTTGTAATTTTTTTCAAAGTCGCTAATCGTCTGCCAGATGTCTATTAGCGCTTTTTCTTGGAGTGCGAGGATGGGAGCTCATTAATAAACTATTCATGGACAAAAGGCGCACTGTTTTCAGCCAGCACTAAATATAATCTATTCTTCTCTATAACAATCACGAATCTAGCTACCAGTAAACTGAAGGGAGTTTCTTCTTTTTTTTTAACTATATCTTTCTTGAAAATCTCAATGTATGTGGGCTTCGAAGATTGGGCGCAATAACGCTTCACTCTCTATTAGCAGCAATTAATTTTGCAAGCAATCTCCACCCAGGGAAATTTGATATGGTCTGCTACATTATCCTCATGGTGAGGACGGGAGGCTATATATTTCTCAGGCGCTCTTTTGGATCGTCTAAAACTCCATTGAGGCAAATCACAGTTGATCAAGTCATTGTGATAAATTGCCAGATCATTAAATTCCTTACATCCTTAAATTTTGGAATGGCACCATAGGCGACTAAAGTCTTTGGAGTCTCCCTAAAGAGGGTATGTAAATTGTTGGGGTATACTGTATCCCTGTGCTTCGTAGGATCGGAAGTGGACATGCAGCTAGGTTGGTGGCGAGGGCTGGTGCTGATCTGATGCCTCCCCGAGCCAGAATTGAATTTTCTTCTCTCATCATAGATATATATCCGGGGGATATGAAGGGAGAAACTGTCTTCGAAGAATTTTCCGCAGATCCCTTCTTGAGTAGTTTAACCCGCGCTTTCACCCCTCCCACCTCACCGGTCTTAATCGTGGGATAAAACTTTTTTTTTATGAAGCTCGGGCAATGTTACTCTCTGCGCTTAAGGAGAATTTAAACGACTTTTTTTTTGTTTTCTTTTCTTCGCTTTTTTTTTTTTTTTTGCCGGTGATATGTATTTGAAAAAGGAAGCCTCTTTTTCAAATGAATAGCGATTGTTAAAATAACGATTCTTTCACGCTATTACGTTATGTATCACTCACACCGTTACCTGAGAGCTATTAGTAACCCACGCACTAAGGACTTTATTTTTGTTAATTCTATTCTTTGTATTCAGCAGTATGTGGGGTCACTTCTTACACTATATTTGTATTTTTGGTCACTGTCAATATCTACAACTTTCTGTTTTGTCTTGTATTGCGCCCCACCGCCAGCATCTTGGCCGTGAAATGGCAGGAAAAAGGGTGGGTTTTTGTCTTATCTGTCTCTTGGGTCCGAGCAAAACTATATTCGTTTAGATCTCTGAGCTCTGTATCATATGAAGCGGTCTCTAATATTTTAAAAGATTCACCAGATTGCTAGGGAAGAATGGGAGCTCATTTCTGTGAATAGCGTGAAGCGCGCGACGCATCTTTAATTTATTTCTTTTAATTAAATTACTTTCTAAATGACATATTGATGTAAATCAAGTTTATTTTACTATTTTTCAATAAATAAATGTACATCCCATTAAAACACATCCAATATCGGAAAGTCAGATTATACAGGGTATCGAACCATCTTGACTATTGGACTCGAAAGACCCAGGCTAATTATTTCACTGACACTACTTCCAGGCAAGCGGCACAGTCCGATTCTGTGGACTAAGAGTATCCTTCGATTTGACCTTGATTATACATAAAAAACAAATATATATATAAATGAACAAGAATTTATTATATTTCTCACTTCAACAGAGATCTTCGACTACCTAAGCCCTAACACCGGTACTGGGATGCATTATATAACATTACCTTCTTTATAAATTATATATACTATATATTATTACGAAATTTACGAATCTCATATATTATACTACGCATCTAGTGGTAAAAAAGTATAATAAGCAAGGTTTACTCATATATCATATAAATTTTATATATAATATAATATATATATATTATTTAATGTGACATATAAATTGGTACTAAATCACAGTTCACTGAAAATAATATTAATATAATAATTAGGTTATTTGATTCTCAAAATCTATTGGAAGGTAATCAAGAACGCAAAATCAATGAAGTTGAACGAATGATCACCATTAGACTCTCAGGAAATCTATTGCTTGGTTGAATTTTTAGCTGTATCTGCTAACTGTGAAAGTCGCTCAGTTTTTTTTTTTTTTTTTTTTAATTTCTACCAAATGGCTCAAGCTAGGAATAGATCGTCCCAAAATTTATTTTAAATTCACGTTGAATTTACATTTTTATAGGCACGTAATAGCTCTGGTGAAAAAGGACCATAGTCTCATTTCAAACAAAAGCTACCCGATACTATGTTAAACATAAGAGACAAATGGAATGATTAATAAAAGATTATTAGATAATGGTAAATTTTATTTCTGGCTCTAACTTGTTGCCGGAAACACACTTCCAGTACTATCGCTATTACAAAAAATATGACAATTTGAAAATGTCAAATTTTATTGTGCATTGCCCATGTGCAATTAGCGTAAGAACTTATTTGCAAGTGATACCAAAAGTTCAAAAATTGTGTGCTGTGAATCTATATGCAATAACTATTTTATTACATTTGATATTAAGCAAAGTATAGAAAATTTTCTTAATGAAAATGGTTCACTTATTAAATGTCAGAGTTCTAAAGCTAATATTATACGAGACATATTTGATGGACAACTTTATAGCGAACTTCTTGAAAATGGTTTTGATATTGAAAATGACCTTACGTTTAATTTTAGTTTAGATGGTGCACCCCTTCCGAAATCGAGACACTTTAAGCGTGGCCGATATTTATTACAATAAATGAGTTGGATATTAAATTTAGATTTAAGAACATAATAACAGCAGGATTTTGGATAAGTATATCTCAAATGGAAAGTGATTTAAATATTCAAAGTTTGCTTTCAGTATTTGTAAGCAAAATAAATTTGTTAGAGAACCCAATAGTAACGTGGAGACTGAAGAAATAATTAAAAAAAGCAAGATTTTTCCACTACTGTGTTGCAGATTCTCCACGAGGGCAAAAGATTTAAATTTCATGAGTCATGCAGGATTTTATTCTTGCAATTACCGCGAAATTTCTGGAACATATTTAGCAAATGCCGTACGCTTTCCTTACAGCCACAACAGAATCATGAGCACAAAGATCAGCTGGCTTATTTACGCAAATAGAAACGAAAACACAAGGACGACTATAAAAAGAGTTAAAAGACATACTGCACTGACAAAGTTGAATTATTTCAACATTTCCTGGGGAGCAGCACCGGATTATATGCATATTGTCCTTCTAGGAGTTATGAGAGCTTTTTTTTTAGCTTTATTTGACTTCTACAAAAGACCGATGGTATATAGGATCAGCCAAAACAACGTTAGTTTATATATATATATAATATATGTAAATTATTATAATAGAAAGTATAAATTTAATATATTATATATATAATATAGTAATATATTTATATATAAATATATATATAATATATATATATATATTATACTCACTATATATATAATATATATAATATATATTAAAGGCCCTTGAGATGGCAACAGTAGATTTAAAGAAATTAATGTAAAAAACATAAATGTAACTGTACCATCTCAAGCGGTAACTTGTAAAGCAATTGTAAATTAACATTAGGTTTGTTAAATTTATTTTAAGGATAATATAATAATATTAATTTGACCGAAATGATATGTTGGACGTAATTTTAGTATACATATTTCCTCATTTATTTATATATATATATTATATATATATTAGATGCACGTGCAATAAATAGGAGTGGGAGGTTGAGAGAGTAGATATATAATATAATTTAAAAATCAATTAGTAAATATCCACTATCGTATATTAACCTGCCATATAGAATATATTATATTATTATATATATATATATATATAATTATTTTTGGGGGAGTTGTTATTGTATGAAAGTAATATATATATATATATTATTACTAAGTGGATTTATTATATATATATATATCTGATCTCTTTTTCTATTTGATTATTATAATATATATATTATATATACTTATATATATTATCTCATCTTCTATATTCTTCGCTATCTGACCTACTCTATTACTCTATATTAATTACTCATCCAAGGTCTATTGCACTACTCATACTAGTATATATATTCATTACCAACTCTACTCACAAGATATTATCAGTACACTTGACAAGATTTTATTTGTATATATATATATCACTATTTTAAATAAGTGATTTAAAATTAGAGAGTGCGAGCGGTGTTGTATCGGGATATGTCGTGTATATATATGAGAGTCTCATCTATTATATGATTTATATTGGAAATTGTTTTGGAAAATGGTTAGTAATTATCATATTCTACATCTCGATGCCGCCTTGGTTTGCTTTTACTATTAAAGTATAATTATCTCTGGAACAACATCAAAAAAGCACGAATGAAGACAGTTTGTCCCTCTGTTTCCGCTCTTGCCACCCTTATTTCTCTTCCGAGAATCTTTATTCTTTCGGCACGAGCATTCCTGACTTTCAAATGTACATTCTCTTAGGTACTAGTCAACTCAGTTTAATGTTATTTTAAAAATGTTTTGTACTCCAACAGCCATTGTATTACAACCCTTCAGTAAAGAAACATATATTTAAAGGATTTTGCAGAATAGTCTTATATAATCTCTATGGCACTTCGAGAACCTAGTAAGTCAAATACTAAAAATGTTAGATAATTTTCTCCTCTCTCTCAACGCACCGTACCAAACAGTAATGTAAGCGCCCACGGACGTCAGAAATTTTCGCGCGAAAACTTTCAATATAGGGTTATTTCGATACACACCAATGTTTCAACATCACACGAAATTGGTGAAAAAGGGTTCGACCATTAAGCCTTCCCTACCCGCAATCCAAGTTCCCACAAAAAACTGAAACCCAATTTTACAGCACCCGATCTAGGAATACAACAGAATATTATTCTTCTACCTACGCATAAAGTCCTGCCGTCCTACTCTTAAGTTTGATGTCATCACATAATTATGACGTATTACGGAAAATTGCACACACAGTGGAACGAATCAAAAAACAAAATTTTGAAATTTTGTCAATCGATTTATTTACTATTTGATGAATACACATTAGAAAAGGATTATTCAGGTACTACCAAAAAATATCTTAAGTAACCCACGAATCTAGGAGAGGGGAACATGTCGATAATTTAACCCTTTTGTAAGTAAAACTGCGTGAATTATTGTCTAACGGAACACACGGTTTCTTCAAGCTAATATTTAACACCTATCCAGGAACTTCAGAATCTAATTATCATATATACTATATACTATATATACTAGATATATATTATACTTATAGCAATAAACAACTATTATACCTATACGTATATATATCACTATATATTATCACTATATGACTACTACACTTCACTATACTACGTATACTCATACCCTCATCTACTATATATCATACCTATAATATTCATACAATCTCATTATTATCTAAATCGAGCCACGGTATACTTTAGTCATATTTTCTTATTTACCAAAATGACACAAACTGGGATCGCTCAATTCTCTTAGCGCGATAAAAAAAAAAAAATCGTGCGACGCTTTTT
>JABUQX010081989.1:7500-32500 GCA_015478945.1 Trachelipus rathkii
CTTTACTGAAAATATAGTTTTGAGAGTTCCAGACGTGCAAATTAGTTAATAAAGTGTTGATAGGAAATTAGAGTAATATAGTGAGCATTAGTAACAAAAGTGTGTGTTTATATATATCAAGTTAACGGCAAAGAACATAAAGTGGTTGCTTAGAATAGATACGTAAATCTTGAGAAAGCGTGTGTAGGAAATTACGTTTATAGTATTATTATTATTATTATTATTATTATTATTATTATTATTATTATTATTATTATTATTATTATTATTATTATTATTATTATTATTATTATTATTATGATTATGATTATGATTATGATTATGATTATGATTATGATTATTATTATTATTATTATTATTATTATTATTATTATTATTATTATTATTTTCATTACTGTACATATTAAAAGATATATATATGTTAACCTGGTCCTATTCTGTTTTAAGGGCCTGGTGCGGAACCTGGTGCAGACCTGTTGGAGACCTGGTGTGGACCTGGTGCAGAGCTGGTGTGTGAACCCACTACCATTAAAGAAGTAGTTGAGGGTGCCATAGTAGCACTCACTACCATTAAAGAAGTAGTTGAGGGTGCCTGTGTAGCACTCACTACGAAAGAAGTAGTTGAGGGTGCCATAGTAGCACTCACTACCATTAAAGAAGTGTCTGAGGGTGCCATAGTAGCACTCACTACCATTAAAGAAGTAGTTGAGGGTGCCATAGTAGCACTCACTACCATTAAAGAAGTGTCTGAGGGTGCCTCCGTAGCACTCACTACCATTAAAGAAGTGTCTGAGGGTGCCTCTGTAGCACTCACTACCATCCGGGAAATCTTAGTCTGGAGTGAGGTGTGGAACACCAGTATAGCACCCATTTTCGTCAGTGGTCTGAGTTGGGGATCTAAGGGATCTACCACTAATAAAAAGTTACGTTGACAACCAGGTTTCATAAATATTTATATTATCATTGTGTTTTGAGAGAAACATTGACTCTGTGTCCGATCATTTAACTAAGTGTAATATATTAAATTTAAAGTGTATATTTATTGATGATATTTTGGGAGTGTATATATATATATATATATATATATATATATATATATATATATATATATATATATATATATATATATATATATATATATATATTTATCTTTTTGTCTTATATATATATATATATATATATATATATATATATATATATTTTTGTGTGGTATATATATATATATATAATATATATATATATATATATATATATATATATATGTAGGTTTAGTTAGTTAGCTAGGTTACTGAGGATCTATATATATATATTTCGAGAGTTTATTTATGTACAATTATATTAATAGAAGTTTTATTTATGTTTCTTTTTCTGGAACCTCACTAGAGACGTGAACCCTTGCCTTGGCGCAGTAACACGGTTGCCCGAAAGTGTGATTTGTCATACCGTCCCTTCAGCACATTTTTGTGGAGCTGTATATTTTCCGGAGCTCTTATATTTCAAAATTTTTGTGGAGCTGTATATTTTCCGGAGCTCTTATATTTCAAAATTTTTGTGGAGCTGTATATTTTCCGGAGCTCTTATATTTCAAAATTTTTGTGGAGCTTTATATTTTGCGGAGCTCTTATATTTCAAAATTTTTTATTTTGCGGAGCTCTTGAATTTTAAAATTTTTGTGCGGAGCTCTTATATTTCAAAATTTTTGTGGAGCCTTACATTTTGCGGAGCTCTTATATTTCAAAATTTTGTGGAGCCTTACATTTTGCGGAGCTCTTATAGTTCAAAATTTTTGTGTGGAGCTATTATAATTTTGCGGAGCTCTTACATTTGAATTTTTGTGTGGAGCCATTATAATTTTGCGGAGCTCTTACATTTCAAAATTTTTGTGGAGCCTTATATTTTGCGGAGCTCTTACATTTGAAGTTTTTGTGTGGAGCTATTATAATTTTGTGGAGCTCTTATATTTCGATTTTTTGTGAGAGCTTTATATTTTTGGTGGAACTCTTACATTTCGGAATTTTTTTGTGTGGAGCCTTACATTTGTGCGGAGCTCAGATTTCAAAATTTTGTGGAGCTCTTATATTGTGTGAAGCTACTATAGTTTTGAATTTTGTGTGGAGCTCTTATATTGTCTGGAGCCCTTATATTTTGATTTTTATTTTTTTTTTTTATTTTCGTTTGAAATTTATTGAGGCTCTTACAACTATTTATTTAAATTATTTATTTATTTTGAAGTGAATTTTATTCGTGGAACTTTTGAAAATTTGAAGCTCTTCGATATTTAGTGTGAAATTTATTTATTTATTTATTTTATTTACACATTTGATTTTAAGGTACCCACATACACTGGAACTCAACTGATTATTTTTTTAAAATATTTTTCTTTATATTTTGAATTTTTTTCTTTTTTTTTTTTTTTTGCTACTATTTGGGTGTGGGAGTGGTATATGTGTTCGTTTTGAGGTACACACATGCAGTGGTACCCAATTGATTTATTCTAGTATACATTCTCGAATTTATATCACACACACACACACACTGATAAAGAAATTTTTTTTTTGATAATTTTTTTTTTTTTTTGGTTCTCACGTATTTTTCGTCTGTATAAATTGATATAGTAAAGAGAAGCAGTATGGTGGGTACTGATGAAGGTAAAGATGATGAAGGAGCAAAAGGAGGAGTAAAAGCAATTGCAACAGGCATTAGTAACAGAGGCAGAGGATTTAGATTTAGGTAGTGTAAAAGCAGTATTGGATGGATGTTCACAGGCTCTAGAAACAAAGATAGGAAACCCTGGTACAGAGCAACAGGTTGAGGTGAACAATAGTACGGTACAGCAACAGGGTGACAAAAGAAAAGAGAAGTCAAATGTAGAACAATCAGTAAGAAAGAAGGAGATAGGTAAGATAAAACCAAAAGTGCAGTATGCACTGAGGTATAGGGAAGAGGATTATGAGGAGAACGATGATGACATCTTTGATAATAGAAGTGAAACTGAAAGTGAAGGTGGTGGCAAGAGAAAGAGAAGGAGGAACAAAAGAAGAAGACATGTAAGAAAGTATACAGTAGATGACAGTTCGGTGACAGAAGTAGAGTCAGAAGGTGACAGTGAGTTGGATAAAGGTGGTAAGTTGTGGTTAAAGAGGTTGGTGGAACTGGAAGAATCGGGTATGGAACCCGGTATGGCAGTTAACAGAGTGCTCATCATCTTGGCTGGTGAACTTTTGGAGGTGATGCGTACTTACAGTAGAGCTAATACAAAAGCAGTAAAACCCTTAAAGTACGGACGAGACCAGGTACAGACCTTCGACGCCTTCATTGAAGACTTTGAAAGGTATGCAAAGGAACAGCTTGGAAAGGACAAGAATCGGTGGGCTGTTGAATTGAGGAGCTTTTTGGAGGGTGGTCCCCTAAGAACATACTACAGTATATACAGAGCGAAAATGAAGTATGTAACCATCGTGTCAAGGCTGCGTAGCTGGTGTAAAGAGGAGAAAGATAGTGAGGTGATGGATCTTCAGAAGGAATTCTGGAAGATGGAGATTAGGAAAAATGAAAAGATTGCCGAGTTTGCTCTGCGCATGCAGACAACGTATGAGGCAGCAACAGAAGAAGATCAGAGGGATACTGGGATCCTAAAGAAGCAGTTCGTGAACTGCCTGCCTAAAAAAGTGGCCAGAAGGTTTAAGTTACGGATAGGGAGTGAGAAGGAGAGTATGAAGGTACGTTGGAAGGATATGGTGAGTTGGGCCCAAGAAGAAGATGAATTGGAAGATCAATCGGAACCAGAAGCTGAAGCTATTCCTATATGGGCAGCCATTCAACAAGAAGGCAACCAGAGGAGGACATATGCGGACCAGGTCCGTTATGGGAGACCGGCACCGCAACGGAACGATGTACCAAGGGAGTATAGTAGAAGGAGTAGTAGGTCATACAGTGGGCAAAGAATAAGGTGCCATCATTGTGACAAAGTGGGTCACGTAAAGAGAGATTGTTGGAGGTTCAGAGGGTGGTGCCTAGGATGTGGCAGCAATGAGCATAAGCTCATGGATTGTGGAGCAAGGATGGGTCACGGGTTCCAGCGGAGGAATGACAATAGGGAACAAGAACAAGGTCCCCCAAGAACAGTGGAAAGAAAGTGTTTTCTTTGTGGAGAGGTTGGACATTGGGGACAGACTTGTCCATTGAAAGGAGAATTTGATGAATGGAGAAAGAACAAACCATCAGGTTCGGGAAACGAACCTGCTCCGCCATTGCCCGGGACGTGTCGGAGCCAACCCCCAGTATAATGTGTCCACAAGGTATCCCGGTTAGTCAAGGTGGGTGGGTGCCGAACCCTGAGGCAAGAGAGTTTGTGATGAGCCAAGACGAAGGAGTACTTGGTCCATTGCCTCAGCGGATACAAAAGGTACGAAGTATGGTTACAACAGATATAACAACAGGAGTGTATCATACTACAGGTAATATGCAGGTCACGGGTCCTGAAAGTTTAAAAATGGCACCGTTGTTGAGGGTGATGATAAAACTTGATGGTGTGGAGATGATTTCGACAGTGGATTCAGGAGCCCAATATTGTTTGATCGGGGAAAGTGAACTTTCAAGGATCACAAGTCCGGTAGTATTGAATAAGGTAATGAGGTTAAGAGGTGTGGGTGATCCACAGCTTTGTTTAGATTCGCACCGCACTGCAACGTTGAGGATCACTATTGATGAAATCAGCTATGGTCAGTCGGATTTCATAGTGGTTAAAAAGTTGAAGGAGGGTGTGATACTGGGGATGCCGTTTTTGGTTAAGAATAATATTAAGCTTAATACTGTAGACGGATCATTTAAGAGGTATGGTGACAATGGTGTCAAAGAGCAGGTGTATTTGATGGATGGATCAAAAGACTGTATAAGGGTGGTAACCTCGGTGCCTGTGTATATGGTAGAAGAAACAGTACTTAAGAAGGATGATTGGGAGGCAGTTAAAGTAGAATGGAGGTCTAAACAAATAAAACCTAGGAATCATGGTGGATGGTACAGTACAAAGCCAGAAGAGTTGTTACTGGAGGGTGTAGAAGGTGGTAAAAAAGGTTACAACAAATGATTTAAAATCATACCAGGGTTGGTGAAGTGGGTAGAGAAAGGAGGTACTGTATTGTTAAAGAAGTTGACACCGGGTGAGTTAAAATTAGGTAAAGGTGAACAAGTAGGTACAGCACATTTAGTAGTAGATGAAGACAGGTTGAGAAGTTATGAAACCAGTGTGTGTACTGTAAACACCACAGTGCAAGAGTTGTCGGGTCCATCTAGTAATGAACAGGAGTGGACGAAGGAGAAATTGAAGACTGAGATAAAATTTATGGAAGAACTGTCACCAGAACAGATTGAACAGATTTTAGAGGTACTGTGGAGACAACGTAAAGTATTTAGTAGAAGTGACGTGGATGTCAGTGAGACATCAATGACACCGTATAGGATCAAACTTCACGATTATACCCCTATATATCAACGGGCCAGGAGGTTTGATCAGAGAACAAATGAGGATATTGAGCATCAGGTAAAGGAGTTGTGTTTAAGAGATATAGTGGAGCCGTGTGCTGCAGAGTGGAGCTCACCGGTAGTGCCGATACGAAAGAAAGATGGGACACTCAGACTGTGTGTCGACTACAGGAGGCTTAACAAGGTGACAGAGGCGGACAGGTTCCCCATGGCGAACATCACAGAAACGGTTTTTGGTTGTCACGGTGCTCAGTATTTTACAAGTTTGGATTTAGTAAAAGGTTACTACCAGATGAATTTGGAGGAGGGTAGTAGAAATTTTACAGCTTTTTCGACTGTCAGTGGGCAGTACCGTTTTAAAAGATTAAGCTTTGGCTTGAAAAACGGACCTGCGGCATTTCAACGGGAAATGCAGAGAATACTTTCGGGGTTCAGTAAAGATAGAGTGGTAGTATATGTTGATGATGTATTGTTGATTTCAGGAGAGTTTAAGGAACATCTGGTGTTAATAGAGCAGGTACTGCAGCGGTTTTGTGAAACCAACGTGAAGGTGAAAGTTAGTAAGTGTAATTGGGTGCAAAAAGAGGTACAGTTTTTGGGCCATATTATTGGTCGTACAGGTATTAGGAAGCTTCCAGAGTTTATGGCCCAAATTGACAAACTAGAAAAGCCAAATAACATCGGAGAACTGAGGAGATATTTAGGTATGATAAACTTTCAGCGGAAGTTTATAAGAAATTGTTCAGAGGTAGCGGCACCTCTTAGTGCATTAACTGGTGGTAAAAGGAAGGATCCGATAGTGTGGACGGATGAGAGAACAAAGGCGTTTATGGAACTAAAAGAGAGAATGAAGGAGTCGGTGGAGTTGGCGTTTCCGAATTTTTCACCAGAGGCCAAACAGTTAGAGTTATTTGTGGACGCTAGTGGCTTTGGTATGGGAGCTGGGCTGTGCCAGGAACAAGGAGGTGAGAGAAGGGTGATTGCTTTCAATTCACATTCATTCAATTCTTGTGAGAGGAGAGCCTCAACCATCGAAAGAGAACTTCTTGCAATCAGGTGGGGGGTGAAAAGTTTTAGATCATTTTTGTTAGGTCAGAATTTTATTTTATATACCGACCACCGACCTCTGGTATATTTACATACTATGAAGCTGATTGATAGTAAACTGGCACGAGTATTAGACGATCTTAGTGAGTACAGTTTTGAGGTGCGGTATTACCCGGGTAAGGATAACATTTTTGCGGACACTTGGTCCAGGTGCCATAGAAGTGAAGATCGGGATGAAGAACCAGCTGATCCATGTGCCCTTCCTGGAGGGTTAACCATAATGAAATTAGTTCCCGGTGGAGCGGACTCCTTATTTATTAGTTTAAAGGTTGTTTTGGAGGATGTGCAGGTACAGGGTACCGTACAAGATCACAAAGTGTTAAGAGAGACATTGATGAATACACTAATAGAAGATCGGAAGTTGTATGGTGTAGAGAAGAAACAGAAGTCGTTGAAGTATTTGAGGGCATTGAGGATGCCTGGTAGAGAACCGGTACCAGAAGTGTTGTTAGTGGCAAGTGACATGTTTGAGGTGAAGATCTGGTTGCATCATGGTACGTGTTGCTCAGTGGTGTACTTGGGTCCTAAAGTGGGAAAGAAAGAAAATCTTAAAAGTGTACACATACAGGTGCTTGGTGGTACACATTTTAACCCCTTAAGAAATGATGGAACATTTAACAGTAATAATAGAAACATCATGGTTGATGAACTCCCATCTCAGGAAGAGTTACAACAGGAGGAAGAGGAAGTAGAGGATTCCGAAAATGAATTAAGTGAAGATCCTGGAAACAATTTGGTGCAGTATGGTACAGATGAAGGTCTGGACATAAACTTGATGATGCGGGAGAGGAGTCATATATCACGGTTAAGTTGTAACCATGTATTGGGAGGTGTAGCTTGGCAGGAGGTTTGTATTGGTGAGGTACGCAAGTGTGCGTTCTTAGATACGGGTTCAGTCATAAGTCTGATACAAGAAGGTGTGGTTCAGGACCTGGAGAATTTCGGGCATATTCGAAGAAAATGGTCAATAAAATTGACACTTAATGGAGTCACTACAGGTATTGTGGAGTGTAACATGGCTGTAGAAATTGAAATTAGCACCTTATATCGGCGGGTGGTGTTACCATTGGCTGTGGTACAGAACGGGTACATTCCAGCATGTATGCTGTTGGGTATGAACTATTTGAAGGAGGTAGAGGCTGAACTGGATTTTGGTGAAGGGATAATCTCTCATGGAGATGATGCAGATAATGTAAGTGATACATTTCTGACAACAGTGGGAGTGTATAACGTAATGGTACAGAGTGGAGGTGTAAGTAACATAATATCGGTTCATGACATCACTAGGCTGCAAGAAAGATCAGAGGTAGTAAGGACACTGAGACAAAAGGTGAGAAGAAAGCAGTTAATAACGAAAGGAGATGTGCTACTTAAAGAATTTTATCGGTATCGAGACGATTTTCGAATGAACGGGTCCATTTTGGTGAAGAGGATGGGAACAAAGTATTTTAGTGCAGTCATTGGGTTCCAACAGTTGGTTAGTGTGTGTGTGGTAACACATAGGAACATGGCGCACGTTGGAAGGGACAAGTTAATGGAATTGGTGTCCAAATATGTGTGGCACCCAAGAATGTCATCAGTGGTACAAGAGGTTTGTAGAACGTGTCCAAAGTGTCAGCTAAATAAAATCGACCATCAAGTAGTATTCCCACCTATGTGGAAGATAGAGGTCAGGAACCCGTTCGAGTTAGTAGCAGTGGATGTGATGGCGATGCCAAAAACAAGAAGAGGTAACGTGGCTTGTTTGGTCGCAGTGGACCATTGTAGTAAGTGGGCAGCGGTGAAACCGTTGAAGGATAAGTCGGCAGGAAGTGTGGCCGACGCTTTCGAATTCCAGATGTTACCAGCGTTTGTGCGGCCACCTTATAAAGTATTAACGGATAACGGGGTGGAGTTTAGAAGTGGTAGGTTTGAGAAAATGCTTCAGGAGTATGGAATAGAACACATCTACAGCAGCCCGTATAAGCCAGCGAGTAACGGGGCTGTGGAGCGTGCAAATAGGACCTTTGCTGAATTCCTGAGGAGTATTATGGAGAAGAATATTGATTGGGACAGTTGTCTGCCAAGAGCGGTGCTGGTGTACAACAATACAAAGCACGCAGAGCTTGGGGTGTCCCCGGTGGAAAAATTGATGGTGGAGAAGCATGAGAAGGGTAAAGTGGTACCGATTCCGAGAGATCAACAGGAGAAGTGGCGTGAAGGACACCCAAATTGGTTACCGTACGCGGTAGGGGTAGTGAGAGTTAAAAGAAAAATTGTTACAGTGGATAGGAGTTTGAACAGAAAATTGAGTGAGAAGTATGAGGGTCCGTTTACGATAACTAAGGTTATTTCAGGAGGTATGTCGTATGACATTAAGGGTAAAACTAAGACTGCAAGAGTACATTACTCTCATTTGAAGGTTTGGGCGGATCCCCCAGAGTATTTAAGACAATATTTCCAGTGTGAAGAGGTGGATTGGGATCCAAAAGAACATCAGTTAGAAGTGGAAGAAGTGGAAGAGGTACCAGAAATGACAATGGAGTATGTACCACGGTACAGGCGAACATCACCAGAGTTGGAAATACCAAAGAAGCAGGGATCGAAAATCAAAGAAGCTTGGCGTTTGTTGAAGCAGATGGCAATGAAAGAAGGAGGTGGCAAAAAGAGTGTATCAGTACAAACGGAGGAACTTGTGGGTGAAACTAAAGGAACCCAAACGGAAGATTACGGTACGGTGCTTTCACCCATCGATGCTAGTGAGTATCGCGACTGGTTCGATGAAGAGGAGGTGGATGGTGGTGTGGAAAGCGATTATGATATTAGCAAATTTGAAAAATCACTAAGGTTTCCGGAAAATAGCTACTCGTTGGGAGTCCATATCAGTGACAAGAGTGGTGACGAAGTAGACTTCATTATGGAGCAGGAAGTGGAATCGACTATGAATCAGGAAGTGGACGCTAATAAAGGTCAAGAGGTGGACTCTGTCATACAGCAAGAAGTAGAGGAACCAGTGGTGGAGCAAATAGAAGGTGTAGAAGAAGTCAATATCATGGTGACCAGTCCGGAGGGTTCCGAATATAGACCACGGTCTATATATGATGAGTTGTTGGAAGTGGGTGAGGTACCTGATGCAATGATGATAGGTACTGGACGTGAGGAACAAGAAAAGAGTTTATCGGATTCAGATGTATATACGATACCAATGACCAGGTCGAGAGGATCCGTGCCAGAACAGCCAAATGTGATGAGGAGGATCATTGAATATGAAAGGAGAACTGAGGCACGAAGAAGGGCATCAACGGGGCAAATGAAGTGAGGTACAGTGTATTTGATAGTAGTGGTTGTTGATTTTTTTTTCTTTTGAAGATTGTGTTACAATCTTGGAGGGGGAGTTGTATGACAGATTGGTTGATAAACCAACTAACTCCTCGAATGCAAATTTAAATACGAAAGATTTCTACAAAATAAAAGATATTTATTCTTGGATGGTTCGTGAAAGTCAAGTGTTTATCACCATTGGATTGCCTGAAAATAAAACTTTCATTATTGAAGAATCGTAACGAGTAAAGGTGTCATTGTGTCTGGATTTGATAAAAAAAAAAGCTTTCAGTGGAAACTATCCTGAAGTTTCGTTTCCCGTGAAAATCGGTAAGTTGAATTTCATATATGTAAATAATAGATTTATGTAACTTGCAAATAATGAATTGACATATTTATATAATGGTGTGGATTAATATTCAAATAAGTGGTGTTAAGGTTAAAGAATTACTAGCGAGTAAATACTAAAGTTTAAGATAGGAGTAGAATGTAAATGGTAATACGATTTAAACTTGAATTAAAATGTTAGCAGAAAATATATGGAAATGTTAAAAAGCGTATTAAAAATTTCTGTTGGTCAGAATGGTGTCAAAGATGTAATAGTTCTAAATATCGGATTGCATGTATGTAGGTATATATAGGTGTGTGTTTAAAATTGCTAACTTGATAAATTACGAATAAGGAAATAGAGTAGGTTTCGATAATGTTTTTAGAATCGATAAGAGAAGCGTAAGGTTGAAATTTAATATGGCGAATTTGTATATTAAATATAGGTTAGGTTACGTTAGATATATATATATATATATATATATATATATATATATATATATATATATATATATATATATATATATATATATATATATATATATATATATATATATATATATATATATATGTTTGGGTTAAGTACGTAAATATTTTAAACTCTAAAAGTAATTTAGTTGAACTCTTTACTGAAAATATAGTTTTGAGAGTTCCAGACGTGCAAATTAGTTAATAAAGTGTTGATAGGATTAGAGTAGGTGTTGCATGATATAGTGAGCATTAGTAACAAAGGGTGTGTTTATATAACATATCAAGTTATCAGCAAAACAAGTGGTTGCTTAGAAACAGATTATTATATGAATATCAAGATTGAGAATTAAGGTGTATAGTATATATTATTATTATTATTATTATTATTATTATTATTATTATTATTATTATTATTATTATTATTATTATTATTATTATTATTATTATTATTATTATTATTTATTGCTATATGTATTATTTAAGATTACGGTTATTATTATTATTTTAACTTATCATTATTATTTTTATTAGTATACTTGTGAGAGTGAATGTGAACGAAAGTGATTAGCGTATTTGTTGTTGCACGTATGATATTTATTTAAGTTGTAGCAGTGCTATGACTTATTATTATTATTATTATTATTATTATTATTATTATTATTATTATTATTATTATTATTATTATTATTATTATTATTATTATTATTATTATTATTATTATTATTATTATTATTATTATTTTGAATATATATATGCTACAAATATATATATATATATATATATATATATATATATATATATATATATATATATATATATATATATATATATATATATATATATATATATTAACCTGGTCCTATTCTGTTTTAAGGGCCTGTTGGAGACCTGGTGCAGACCTGTTGGAGACCACTAAAGAAGTGTTTGAGGGTGCCACAGTAGCACTCACTACCATTAAAGAAGTAGTTGAGGGTGCCTCCGTAGCACTCACTACAAAAGAAGTGTCTGAGGGTGCCATAGTAGCACTCACTACCATTAAAGAAGTAGTTGAGGGTGCCTCCGTAGCACTCACTACAAAAGAAGTGTCTGAGGGTGCCATAGTAGCACTCACTACCATTAAAGAAGTGTCTGAGGGTGCCTCTGTAGCACTCACTACCATCCCGGAAATCTTAGTCTGGAGTGAGGTGTGGAACACCAGTATAGCACCATTTTCGTCAGTGGTCTGAGTTTGCATCTACGGTATCTACCACTAATAAAAGTTACGTTGACAACCAGGTTTCTTAAATATTTATATTATCATTGTGTTTTGAGAGAAACATTGACTCTGTATATGATAATTTAACTAAGTGTAATATATTGATTTAAAGTGTATATTTATTGATGATATTTTGGGAGTGTATATATATGTAGGTTTAGTTAGTTAGCTAGGTTATTGAGGATCTATATATATATATTTCGAGTTTATTTATGTACAATTATATTAATAGAAGTTTTATTTGTGTTTCTTATCCTGGAACCCTACTAGAGACGTGAACCATTGCCTTGCCGCAGTAACACGGTTGCCCGAAAGTGGTGATTTGTCATACCGTCCTTCAGCACGTTTTGGTGGTCATCCGGCTACAATATATATATATATATATATATATATATATATATATATATATATATATATATATATATATATATATATATATATATATATATATATATATATATATATATATATATATTCTTTCTTTCTTTCTTTATCTACCTTCTATTTTCCCAAGAATGGGAGTAAGGTGCGTGACGAGCATCGGAAAAGAAAAGCAGTAGAAGAACATGACAAAAGTCGAAAAGAAAGCCCAGCCTTACCGCCCCCTCAGTACCACTAATTAGTGAGAACTCGTCGCACTCAGAAAATCCACCCTAATGCTTCATGGGACAGCGATGGCCCTCACCATGGTAGATAGTCAATGTAAGGGTTCATCCCTTGGCCCAGGTATGCCACAACCATACCCCCTCACAATCCCCCGCCATTCACTCCTGTTTCTTCACACCACACAACTCTCTAATAAGTTCATTCCTCATTTTATCAATTCTTCTCACACCTAGCACTCCCTAAGATTGTCCATCTGAACACATTGAACTTTAGATCTATACTTCTTATTCCAGACCATAGTCTCACTACTATACAATAACACAGGTAACAACATACCCTCATGTAAGACAATAGCACACTCAAGACTTAGTCCCTTTACATTCACCAACGATTTAATTGCACCAGCCACCTTCCTGCCATTCACAACTTTCCTACTACACTCTGCATCATCCGTTTCCCTTCTCATCAACATATACATCATATTTAAACTCAAACACTTGTTGTTTCCAGCTGCTCACCATCTAACATAACTTCACACTGAGATGTCTCACTCACAACCATAACCTTACTCTTATCCACGTTAACTTTCAAGCCTCCTTTTACACACCCTACCAAATCTCTACCAATTCTCTAAAACTCTCTTCAGATTCGCCACACAGACCAAATCATCCATATAATGGTAGGGCACCCTTCACTCATCTCCATTTCCATCATTCTAACCATTTCCTGCCATCCCCACCTCGAATTCTTTCATAACCCCATCCATATACAAATTGAATAAACCAAGGAACATAACACAACCCTGTCTCTCACTCCGCTATTAATCTAAACCAATCACACTGACTCATTTATTCTTACATGCCTTCACTATCAATCATACATACACTGATTCATTCAAACTACACAACATATATATCACTAACACCGTGCCATAAAGCTTCCCTAATGCTCTATCTTTTACGCCTGTTGCAAATCCATAAAACCCAAATACAATTTATTCTTCTTCTCCTCATTTCTCAATCATTTGTTTCAATGTAAAGAATTGATCCACACATCCTCTACCACTCTTAAATGCACCTTGTTCTTCACCAATCAGTCCTTCAGTCACTCTACGCACTCTTTCGACCAAAATACCAGCATTTGCCTTCCCTACAACTTAATAAACTAATTTTCCTATAATTTCTACAGTTCCCTTTTCTCTCTTACCCTTATATGGTACTATTACCGCTCTCTCAATCCCTTGGAATTTATATCCTCCATAAACCTTTATTACACAACTTCCAAATCAATCAATCACCATCTCGCCTCGTTCTTGATCATTTCACCTGTATTTCATCTATACCTGCAAATTTACCATTCTTCAACTTTCTCACTCTGCCCATTACCTCCTCCTTACTAGTAACCTCATCCCCAAAATACCTATTCCTTCTTGCACCATCAAACGCACACATAATCACTATCACCTATTCATTACTGTTAATTATACAGATTTTCAGAGTGTTCTTTCCACACTCCCTTCACATCCATTTCATCAGTTACATAAAGTTCCATCCCTATTCATTATTCTAAGCAGATTCCCCTTATCTCATTCTTAACCTTTCGCGCTTCCTTCCAGAAGAGCTTCCTATTCCCTTGTATGTCCCCATTCATCCTCCTTCCAAACTGTTCATTTACCTCTTCTTTTCTCCTACGTATGCCCTTTAAGTATTTCTTTTTCCTCCTTATATAAATTTCAAGCATCTTTCTTTTGAGACTTCATCATTTGCTTTAGTACAGTCAACCACGCTTCTTTTACCTTTAACCGCTTTCATCTGCCTCTTCATTCCACCATTCACTGTTAACATTCTTGCTTCCTACTTTGCACATCCCCACACTTCCTTTGCACTACTAACAATTGCTTCCTTCATTTTGCTAGATTTGATTTCCAGTATCAACTGATTCACATTCAGCGATTTACTAGCAGGCGCTCTTACATACTTATCTTATTGTCTTGTTCATAACTTCTCACTCTTAATTTTACCTACTTCCTTTCGTATCACCTTCCTCTCCATCCAAGCCCCCACTAACTTAATTTTACATAGAACAACATAATGATACGATAATCCCATTCCTAAACCCCTCACTGATTTAACATCCAACACATACTTCAACATCTCTTCTTCACCAACACAAAATCAATCATACTTTTCACTTCGATACCATCTCTACCTACACCTAGGATACTCTGTGTTTAAAGAAAGTATTACTTACACACATACCTCTCTTCACAGAAATCAATCACCTTCCTACCATTCTCATTTTCTCCCGCCACCCAAAACCACCTGTTATACCATCCCTTTTTTGATCACCTATCCAACCATTCAGGTCCCCCAACACTATCAATCTGAAGCTCCTACTCACCCCATTCAGAACATCATTCAGATTATCCCAAAAAATCGTACTCTCTTCAACGTTTCCCTCAGAAGGACCATACGTCACAACCACACATACCTTGACCTTTTCAAACTTAAATTTAACCATTAGAATTCTAGGACTCACATACACAAAGTCTACCATAGCTTTGTACCACAGGTCACTCATCAAAATTCCTTTCCACACCAGCACACATACATTTCACACCACACCACTCATTTTCACCGTTTCCTTTCATCTTTGTTTGTCACAGCGAGCAAATCAAATTTGCCCTTTCTAAATACATCCATCACCTCTCTTCTCTTCTCCTCAACATTTATTCCTCTGACATTCCATGTACCCATACGATTCATACAATTTCGCCGAAAATTAGAAGGCCGTTTACGGCGATCGCGACCATCTCCGAGGCTTGCATCAGCATTCCTAGCAAGAGATAGGTGGTAGTGGGCAGCCAACCCAACTACCACCGTCCCTTAGTCGCCTTCTACGACACGCAGGACATACGATGTAGGCAATTCTTTCTCCCCCCCACACAGGGATATGAGTAGTAGGGATGTCTGTAAGGTGTTATCTAGAAGAGGGGTGTGTACTTTAATCATGTATATGCACTATTAAAAATGGGAGGTAATTTCATCGCTTCGAGTATGCGTGTACTCTCCCTATATATATATATATATATATATATATATATATATATATATATATATATATATAAATATATATAAAATAATAATATATATATATATAATATATATATATATATATATAATAATAAATATATATATATATATATATATATATATATATATATCTATATCTATATCTATATCTATATCTATATCTATATATATATATATATATATATATATATATATATATATATATAAAATACTATATATATAAAACATATAAATATATATATATATATATATATATATATATATATATATATATATATATATATATATATATATATATATATATATATATATATTTATATATATATATTACATTAAATGTATTTATAAAAATATACAATTTTTTTTACCATTTAACTTAATGCTTTCAAATTTTAATTGCTTATTTTAGATTAAAAAATATTTATAAATATAGCAATAACTATTTTATTTTAAAATATAAACTATAATAAATGATTTAAGAATTTGCAAGTTTAAAAAATAATACCTTTAGACGTTGTGGACTTGCAGAAAAATTTTCAGCAACTGCCAATTCAATTTCAGCTTTCTTCTCCAAAACTAATTTTCTGTGAACACTGAAGAGACAAAGTCCATTCAACCTGGATTCGGTCATCGTCGACCTTATCCATGTTTTAACATTTCTGTGATGAATGTTTTCAATTGTGCTTGTCGAACAATGGTTGAGCTATTGATATAAGTAAGGCATTTTGAAATATTACATTGAATATGTTTATAAAAATTTACAATTTTTTTTTATTAACAATTAACTTCATTATTTCAAATTTTAATTGCTAATTTTAGAGTAAAAAATGCTTATAAATACAGCAATAACTTTCATTTTAAAGTATTAACCATGATAAAGGATTTAAGATATTTGCAAGTTTAAAAAATAATACCTTCCATTTATCTAATTTACTATGATCTCAGATGGAAAAATATTTATCGATTATAATTTTAACTGACACTTGACAATAATTTAATAAAACAAATACCAAGACCTTATTATAAATATCAATATTTCCTTTATCTTTCTAGTTATCGTGTTAAAACTTTTATCAAAACGGGTTTCAATATTATATATATATATATATATATATATATATATATATATATATATATATATATATATATATATATATATATATATATATATATATATGCGTATCTATATATTTATATATATATATATACTATATATATATATACTATATATATATATATATATATCTTCTTCTCACCAGACTCCTGTAAGCGTGAATAATTTCAAAATTTGAAATCTTCAATTAGTTTATATTTAAGTTTGCTTAGGTTGAGTATGGATAGTTAAGTTATTTAAGGTTAGATAGATTTAAATAAATAATTTGGACTTGTTTTTTTTACTATTTTTATAGGTTTGAAGTTATTTTTACTAAATTAAATATACGGCGATATCGAAAACGGAGCATAATTTTTCTTCTAATTTTATGCTAAGATTGAGTTCTTTCAGTGTTGCACGAAAATAGAAAAATTAATTTTAATTTTAGGCACCGGTGTTGCCGGAAGCCCGCGGGCGGTCTGCCGTGATCTATGCATATATATATATATATATATATATATATATATATATATATATATATATATATATATATATATATATATATATATATATATATATATATATATATATATATGCTACATATATATATATATATATATATATATATATATATATATATATATAAATATATATATATATATATATATATATATATATATATATATATATATATATATATATATATATATATATATATATATATATATATATATATATATATATATATATATATATATATATACAGAGATGGACATCGTTACATGAAATTGGTTAGCGTTACCGTTACTCGTTACTTGAGAGAAAAGGGGTAGCGTTATCGTTACATCGTTACATTTTAAAATTCTTTAAAGCGTTACCGTTACTCGTTACATGTAACGCGTTACTTTCGGTCAGTTTCGGGCTTAATTAATAGTTTACAGTTTTGGTATATGATCATATACATATTTACTGCTGAAGATTAAATCATTGGATTAACTAACAGATTTTAAACTTTAATTAAAAAATTGCAATTTACATATTGCACGTACAAAATAATAGAAATATAAAATTTTTAAAATTTTTATCTATTTTAAGTTTCATTATGTAAAGTTAGTGCAATAAATGATATACATTTATAGAATTTAGTGATACAATATTATCCATATTTAAAATTTTTATAATTTATTTTATTAATAAACGTAGAAGATTATCTCAATTGTGCGTCACTTTGAACCCTAGCTAGCCGATCTTCTTTCAACATTGTTTGATATTATTGGTATGCAAAGTATTAAGAGTAGATATTATTAATATTAATAATGATATTATAATAATAATAAAAATTGGCAGTAATAATGTATTGTTAAGTTAGGTAATAATAATAATAATAATAATAATAATAATAATAATAATAATAATAATAATAATAATAATAATAATAATAATAATAATAATAATAATAATAATAATAATAATAATAATAATAATAATAATGATTATTTAAACATAGTTAATCACTTATTAATAAATGATAATAATTTTCTGTAACCATATAGAGCATAAATAAAATTAAAAAAGAAAGACATAAGGATTTTATTTATAGTAACTTAATTAATAACATTACAAATATGAAGAATTACCTTTAAGAATGACTAGCCTTTCAAACATATTATCAGATAGCTTGGATCTCTTTGGAGAATGAATGACCCGCAAATCAGAATAACCTTTCTACAGAGGCCGATGAAGGTAGTGGAGTATTGTAGCGCAAAAAGACTTTTTTAACACAAGGATACCTATTAAGTGACTCTAGGGATCTGTCGTTATCCGTAAAGTATTTAAGCACTTCTATTTCTAGTTCATCTTTATTTAATGACGCGGGTGATGTAGATGACAAACTCTCGTATTCAAAAAAAGTCATCTGGACTGCTACCTCCAGCCAAATTCATTACTTCGTTAGGCTCTTGAGATGTATTTGCTTGAACCTCATTTCTGACAGCCACGATTAGCATTTCCTGATACTCTTTCCTATTTTCCTCGGTATTATATTCGGGGTTTATGGCGAGCCATTTGATTTTGTGGTTAGGATTAGAAATAGATGCCAGAACTGCGGTGTTGTCTGAGATATACAAACTAAGAAACTCGCGAAATCTATTCTCGAAACCTGAAGCTAATGCTGTAAGAAGAAGATGAACATGTCTAAGTAGAGACGTATTTAAGCGATTAAATTTTTTTTCAATCACTAGCAAAGTTGGAAGCAAAGTTCCATAAAAACAGCTTTTATCACCCTGTAGCCTATCTAATGCAACAGCAATTGGTTGAAATACTAAAATATACTCTTCAAAAAATTCAATTTCAATGTCTTTGAAGCATGGGAGTGGCTGGATAAAAAATGGAAAAGAAAAAGTTGAAAGACTTGGAACTTACTGGTCATTAAAGAAGCCAATCCCTTTTTTCCTCAAATTAAAAACCTGTATGTTAATTGAACTGGTGCTACCGTGTTTAACAAGTACCATTGAAAGGTCTTTTAGCACCCTTTGAAGAGTAAATACTTGGCTAAGAAACACGATAAACGAAGACAGGCTTAATGGATTATGTAGGATGAGTATTCATATAATATTAGTAAGTAAAAAATGAACGAATTGGAAACCAATGTACTTGCGGAATTCGCTGAAAATCCAAGGCGTCTAATGCTAGTTTAGATTTAATATAAGTTACCATTCAGGACTCAATACTCGCCAACCAACATAAATATTATTTTACGTCTCTCAAATAGATGTTTTTTTTTACTCACCTCGTGACACATAATTTTTTTTTAAAAAAAACTGTTGTAGATTTGTCATTTTGTTTATTTATAACCGAAATAACTTTTTTATATTATTATATTTTTATCTTTGAAAAGGAAAAATCAGGTTTGAAAAACCAGCTCGCCGTCTATTGATCGGTATTGAGACAGGGATAATAAATCACTCAACCTTTGCTAGGCTCTAAGTCAAATCCTGCGCACACACACCTAGACACAGTACACACACACACACACACACACACACACACACACACACACACACACACACACACACACATATATATATATATATATATATATATATATATATATATATATATATATATATATATATATATATATATATATATATATATATATATATATATATATATATATATATATATATATATTTTTATATATATATGTATATATATATATATATATATATATATATATATATATATATATATATATATATATATATATATATATATATATATATATATATTGGTGTGTTGTGGTGGAGGGGGCTGCTACACCACTGTGGTCAAAGCAGCCCCGGGACGAAATGCCAATTCATCGCGACAATGCTCACTCTCTTCAACATCATCTAGTCTTCAGCTAATGAAGGTGGTTCTCAAGTCAACTACTTACCCCCTTCATATTGGTGACCCTGGAGTGACTAGTGCCACTGGAGTGGCACAACGAACACACCAGCCAACATCCCATCTTCTCTCAAAGTTGTTCGCCGTGGTAAGACATTTCATTTGAAGAGTTTGTTTTACCACAGATTGTTCAACAACATTACATCAATTCAGTTTCTTCTGCTGGAAGGGCGCTGCTCTGTTTGGTCATCCTGTAACATCCTGCCTCACTGCAGGTGCAGACCAACTGCACGTAAGAGTACAGAGTGGTCGAAGCCTTCTCGGTGACTTTAATGTGTGCACACCTGGCTCTCATCTGACAGACCAACGTCCTTCCAGGTGCGCAGAGCGGGGTGTGCTCGCGGCATTGTCACTGGGGGGGGAGTTCTGTGGCGTCTGGTGGAAGGGGGCTGCAACCACCACTGAGGAGTCCAAAGCAGCCCCCGGGACGAAACGCCAATTCATCGTGACAACGCTCACTCTCTTCAACATCATCTAGTCTTCAGCTAATGAAGGTGGTTCTCAAGTCAACTCACTTACTCCCTTCATAATATATATATATATATATATATATATATATATATATATATATATATATATATACATATATATATACATATATATATATATATATATATATATATATATATATATATATATCTCACTCTTTTTGCTCCCCCTAAATGAAGTCCTAGCCTACGCCCATATATATATATATATATATATATATATATATATATCTATATATATATATATATATATATATATATATATATATATATATATATATATATATATATATATATATATATATATATATATATATATATATATATATATATATATATATATATATATATATATATATATATATATATATATATATATATATATATATATTTATATATTAAAATTTACAACAGCTCCCTGGAAGGACAAGACCCTGTCAGCGGATCAGCCTCTTCTGAATCTTCTATATCTTCCCGAAACTCCATCTTCCTCGGCTCCTGCGTGATGGCAATCGATGGATTCTCAAGGAAGCCTTCCACCGAGCTTTCCCATCTCTTCGGTCTTCCTCGGTCTCATTCCTCCGGTCTCCACTCCCATCTCTTTTTGGCTACTCTCCCCTCTTGCATCCTCTCCAGGTGTCCCAATATCTCAATCTAGCTGCATCCATCTTATTCAATATAGCCATCACTCCAACCTCCTCCCTTATTCTTTCGTTTCTTTGTCTGTCTCTTCTGGTCTTTTCCATTATCGCTCTCAAAACGTACATCTTCGCCGACTGGATTCTACTATCCTCTCTTGTTGTCGTTCCATGTCTCTGCTCCATATAGTAAAATCGGTGTTAACACACCTTCAAAGATCACCCTTTTCACCTCCACACTCATTTGTCTATCTTTCAGTATGGGATATACTGCTCTTACTGCTCCCCCATACTGAGCTATCCTATTTATGATCTCTTGTACATTTCCTCCCTCTCTTCCAAATACTCCACCCAAATATTTACATTTCTACACCGTCTTTATCTCAGTCCCCTCCACCTCTATTCTCAACTCTCTTCCTCCTTCTTCTCTACTGACCACCATGATCTCTGTCTTTTCTGCGTTTATAGTCAAGCCGGCCTCTCTCAGCCTGTTGGCAAAACATATCACTACCTCTCTCTCAACCTGTCTCCCTCTTCGCTCCAGCACGCCAAGTCATCCGCATATGCCAAAATATCACCGTCCAAATCTCCGATTTCTTCTCTCACTTTCTTTATCACTATATCGAGATACGATACAAACAAAATTGGTGCAACAAGCTTCCTTGTTTAACCCCTGTTTTCACCTCGAACCATTTCTTATTCTCATATTCTGTTCTTACATTACATTTGCTATTCCTGTACAAACTCTCAAGAGCTCCTCTCAACTTTCTACCCACTGCATATTCTCTCTCCAGAACTCTCCAAAGTCTCTCTCTAGGCACTGAATCTATGAAAGCTATATATGCTCGTTTGTTGAATTCCCATACCTTTTCCAACGTAATTCTCAGAGCAAACAAGAGATTCGTCGTGTTTCTGTTCTTTCTATATCCGTGCTGCTCTTCCCCCAGTCTGGGTTCTACTACTATTCTCAACCTTTTCTCTAAAATTCTCTCATATGTTTTTGCCAGGTGGTTCAACAAGGAAATTCCTCTGTAGTTTTTGCAGTCTTTTGTATCTCCTTTTCCCTTATATATTGGAACTATAATTGACTTTCCCCATCCTTCTGGTACTTCACTCTCGTTCCAACACCTATTAAACAGTTTCAAAATTTCTTCTTTCATTTTCTCTCCTCCCTCTTTTATAGATTCTATAGGTATCCCATCTTCACCCGGTGCCTTACCGTCCTTCATCGCTTTCAGAGCCACCTCTAATTCTTCCATAGTTATCTCCTCACCCTCCTCATCTTCCTCTCCCTCCCCCATCTCTTCTCCTTCCTCCTCCCCTGTTCATTCACATTTAGCAGTTCACTGAAGTACTCCACCCATCTCCTGTTTGTATCTATTTATTTCATCAAAACCTCTCCCTGCTTATACTTGATGTTGCACACTTTCCTCTTTGATCCTCTATATGTTTTTGCCAGTCTAAAAATCTTCTTCCTTTCTGCCCTCCCATCTTCCATCATTTCTTCCGCCTCTCTCTTTGCAGCCTCTTCTTTTACTATTTTTCAGCCACCTTTTCATCAATACCGTTTTCCTCTTTATTGCCTCCTTCACTTCTTCAGTCCACCACTTTGTGTGTCTTTTCTTCATTCCTCCTACCCATCTTTTGCCTAGAGTCTCCTCTGCTACCCTTCTTATCGTTTCTTGTATCTCCTCCATCTTTCCTACTCCTAATTGTTCTAAGTCTTCATTTATTTTTCTAATATATTCCCTTTTCTTGTCACATTCCTTCAGTGATTCCACTTTAATCATTTCTCTTTTCTTTATTCTGCAGCTTTTCTGCCTTCACCACCAGGTCCGTCATCAACAATATATGATCCGAATCCATTGTTACTCCAGGTATTACTTTAACATTCCTTATTATCCTACTATCAGATGATATTATATAGTCTATAATAGATCTCTGATCGAATTCTCTTGTGATATTATTCCATCTATACCTTGCGAACCTATGTGAGTCCCTTCGTTGAAAAAAAACCATTCATGATCTTCAATCCCTTCCTCAGACAGAAATCTATCAGCATCTCTCCTTCAATATTCCTTACCTCCTCTCCATACTGTCCTACCATTGTCTCCACCCCGTCTCTTCTCCTTTCCACTCGTGCATTGAAATCTCCAATCAGAAACAGTACATCCTCTTCTCTTCTTCCGTCTTCTACATTCTCCTCCAACATTTCCATGAACTGTCTTTTTTCCTCTTCCGAGTGTCCCTGTTGCGGCGAATATACCTGATAGAAGTGGTACCTCTTTGCCTTGATTTTAAAAGTGCATCTAATAAGTCTTTCGTGTAAGACTTCTATAGTCTGTATGAACAGGGACATCTTCGGCCCTATTATGAATCCTACTCCATGCTTTCCTTATTCCCTCTTTTATACCTTTATATATCAATACATATCCTCCTCCCATATCTCTTCCTCTCTCTTCTCCTCTCATTCGCATTTCTGCCATTCCCATCACGTCGATCCTCCTCTCCCTCATCATCTCCAGGATCTCCTCATCCTTTCCACCATACGTCGCAATATTAAGCGTAGCGCATCTAATCTTAAAAAAAAACATTATTCAAGTTCCTGGTCCAAAATCGTTTCCGGGGTCTGTTACCTAAAGGTATGTCTACTTCTGAGGCTGGTCCTTGAGTGTATATATATATATATATATATATATATATATATATATATATATATATATATATATATATATATATATATATATATATATATATATATATATATATATATATATATATATATATATATATATTTAAAAATCTGGAAAAACTAAAATTCGTTTCCATAAAAAAAAAAAAAAAAAAAAATGTCAACACAGTGGAGTTCCGTGTGTAGGATGTAACGAGTAACGAGTAACGGAAAAACACCGTTACAATTTTTAAAAAGGGTAGCGTTACCGTTACATCGTTACATTTTAAAATCGTTTGAAGCGTTACCGTTACTCGTTACAATTGTAACGCCCGTTACGTAACGCCGTTACATATAACGCGTTACTGCCTACCTCTATATATATATATATATATATATATATATATATATATATATATATATATATATATATATATATATATATATATATATATATATATATATATGATATATATATATGTTCTTTACTTTAGTTAGCCTTTACTATAGTTTCTTTCTTCTAAAAAAGTAGCAAAATTAAATTTATAGCCTACTGTGGCAATATCCAAATTTTATCCCATGGTGTCGCGGTGTAGTAACCTTTAATATATATATATATATATATATATATATATATATATATATATATATATATATATATATATATATATATATATACTATATATATATATATATATATATATATATATATATATATATATATATATATATATATAGGACAAACTGAAGATTTCGTCTGACCCAAAATATTTTCAATCTTTAAAATCAATATTCGATATTTGTGTATCGATCGTACCTATTCGAAATACAGAAGCTGCTACAAAGATAAATGGCAGACATATTGGTTTAGTATTGTGTTGAAAGGTATACACGTAAGATGTGTTGGGAATGATAAAATAGGAATATTTATAAATTATTTCAAATTTAAAATAATAACTGCAGTGTATTTAAATGTTTCCAAATTATCAATGAATTTTACAAAAAATTGAAGGTAAAATGTCCA
>JABUQX010081989.1:37500-40000 GCA_015478945.1 Trachelipus rathkii
GACAGATTTGTCACCCTGGCAATACAGGCGTATATTTCTAGCGACTTTTTTAGTACTCATCTACCTTTCAGGCTACTTTTTATTTCTGGCGTTTTGAAATGGGGGGCTGCCCCAGGGGGCCCCCTTTTTTCATGTACGTTCGTCAGTTATTTTATGTATGGATGTCTGTGTATGTGTATGTTTTCACCCTGTTATCACCCTATGTTCTCCCTTTAGTTCTATTCAGGGACGACATAGTGTTTTTTTTATGGTGACAGTTTTGTCACCACTCTGTCACTCATTCGTTACATGTATATTTAATTAACTTTCTATTATTTTTTATATATCTCATGTTCTTACTAGAGTTACTTTTTGTCACCTTGTTTATATTTCATGAGTTTCATTATATTGCGTCGCATTTTATTAATCAGCGTCATTTCATTTATCTGCGATTTCCATCGTCTTACGTTTGAGTCCCAAGTCCGCAATCGTTGTTTCGCAAGCCCGTTAATCGTCGTTTACGTCGCCGTCATCGTCATTGTCCGTTTTCCGCAATTTCGAGCCGCATCGCATAGCGTCGCAAGGTTGAACCGCACAGCACTGAACCGCAATCGTTGCAAAGAATCACACGCAAAGTCGGAAAATCAAACATCCTTTCATACGTTTTACACGTGAAAATTATTAATATTATTATCATTATTATTATTATTATTATTATTATTATTATTATTATTATTATTATTATTATTATTATTATTATTATTTTTAAGATGAAAGCAATTCCTACTCTTATTAAAAGTTATACCATAGATACCATTGAACCTATGAACATAATAACATTTCTCAAAGTAACCTTTCACTATCTACATATGATATGCTTTATAATCCGTAATATATATATATATATATATATATATATATATATATATATATATATATATATATATATATATATATATATATATATATATATTATGGCGGATTGATATTGAATCAACCAACTAACTAAGAACGGCGTACGCGGACCTAGGAAAAATGCTCATTTCCCGCTTGTCAAGGATATTGAAAAGTCATAGAAACTGGTGTGTGAAACCGAAATCGTCATAAGTGTCTTTGAAGAAGTAAAAAGTCTAAGTGATTTAGAGTATTTAGTTTGTAAAAACTCATTGGATTTAAGTTTCGTGGAAATAAAGTTTAAGATCGTCAATTCCCCAAACTGGGTAAGTTAACTATTATTTTGGAAGTTAAAACTAAAAAAGGGAAGATTTTGGTTATTTCATTGTTAAATATTTATAAAAACTGGTTAGAAAGTGGAATAGTGTAAATTCAAAGCAGGAAGTGACGTTAAAATTAGGATTGAGGAGTTGGGAAGGAAAATGTAAAAAGACAAGCCGTGGTATATTTTAAAGTAGATTTTAGGAGATGGTTACGAGGGTCGAGTTAAGAAATTGTTATTGAAGCGTTACGTTACTATTTTTGTGATACTGAACCCACGTGTCCTCATCGATAAAATATCTCGACACGTTTTTGGGAAGCCTGTCCGAGAAGGAATATAGTTTGACATTATTTCTTCACTTCACTTGCTGAATTTAGATACTCACCTCTCTTTCATTCTTCACGGTCTCTTCTCCCTTTTGTCGACAATAATAATGGACTATCAATCCTGGTGTCAGATGGCTAAAGAATTAGGCCTAAAAGGCAAAGAGTCTGTTGAATTTATTAAAGAAAGAGAGAAAGCTTATAGAGAAGAGAAGGCTCTGCTGAATTAGAAAGAGCTGAAAGAAATGCTCAACTCAAGAAAGAAGAGAGGCTTACAAAGAAGAGAAGGTTGCTGAAGCCGAAAGAAAGAAAGAGGAAGCTCAACTCAAGAAAGAGGAAGCTGAAAGAAATGCTCAACTCAAGAAAGAGGAAGCTCAACTCAAGAAAGAGGAAGCTCAACTCAAGAAAGAGGAAGCTGAAAGGAATGCTCAACTCAAGAAAGAGGAAGCCGAAAGAAAGAAAGAAGAAGACGATAGGAAAGCTGCGTTACTAAATAAACAAATCGAAGAAGCCGAACGCACACGGAACTTCGAATTAGAACGCATACGACTGTCCAATCAGTCTCAATCTTCCGTTCATTTAAACAATGTATCCTCATCGTCCAACGTTAAGGTACCGAATATGGCCCCGTTCGTTGAATCAAGGGATGAGATGGACGCTTACATTCTACGTTTCGAGAGCTATGCGACATCTTCTAATTGGGATCGCAGTTTATGGCCTCTCTATTTCAGTGCGCTTCTAACTGGACGTGCTCTGTCAGTATATAGCAAGTTGCCGCCCAACTTAGCTAATGATTTTTCTAGCTTAAAGGAAGCCCTTCTTATTCAATTTAATATGACCGAAGATGGTTATCGGGCTAAGTTTAAGGAAGCCAAGCCCAAAGCAGATGAGGGCCCGTTACAACTACTGAATCGGATTAAATCATATCTGTCAAGGTGGTGCGAGCTCTCAAGTTTTAACCAAGATTTTCAAGGTTTAACCG
>JABUQX010081989.1:50000-55000 GCA_015478945.1 Trachelipus rathkii
ATTCTCGGATTCGAATCCATAGTGCTTGATCTTCGGATTCGACTGATTCGAAACATTCCACACATTACGGATTCGATTCGGATTCGAACTGAAAGTGCTGGATCAGATTCGGATTCGGATTCGAACATTTTTACACACACGGATTCGGATTCGGAGCTTGATTCCGAATCCGGATTCGAATCCGAGTCTATTTCTTGTTTCTACAGGATGTTAAAAAATCATAAAAAAAAATGAAAACAGAACAAAATTGCACAATCATTTAGGAGCCAATCACAAGAGTGCTTTAAGAGCCAATCAAAAGGCGTATTTCTATTATTATTGACCAATCAACGTACAAAATAGAAAGTTAAATAATTACTTTTCGGTTGGCGAAAGGGACGTAAAGTAAATTAATTTATTTATTTTGATTTTTGGGAAAGGTTGTTTTACTTATATATATATATATATATATATATATATATATATATATATATATATATATATATATATATATATATATATATATATATATATATATATATATATATATATATATATATATATATATAGGATCATACAGCGTTTGATTGTCTGTTTATGGTCGCGAAATTACATGTTAGGTAAATGGAATATATGCTGGAATGCTGGTCCATTTTAGTGCTGAAATGTAAAAAAAAAAAAAAAAAAATATATATATAACTTAAAAAAATAAAACAAAAACTACTAAAAGAATAAATTTTTGAAATCCCAAAATTCACATACGTACATCTAAAAATAATAATAATAAAAAAATTTATTGTTAATAATTATAATATGATTAGAAGGCCTATTTAGAGACCTTTATTGGTTACTCTAGTTAAAATAAATAGACTTTCAATTAATTTTGTTTTATACGGCACACTAGGGGGCTCGAACCGGGGAACATAGAGGGGGATGTTTTCCATACCCTGTAGGAGGGGCGGAGCAACCCCGCGACACCCAAATACCAAAGAGCGGGGGTTCCGGAGACCCTCCCCGGAGGGGGGGAAATAATCCTACCCCGTAGTTCCCCGGAAGGCCGAGAGACCCTGACTCCTGCCATCAGTGGTATACTCCTTGTATATAAAAACAAAAAAAAATTTAATAGAAAGTCTATTTATTTTAACGAGAAACCAATAAAAGGTCTCTAAATAGGCCTTCTAATCATATTACTATAATTATTAACAATAATTTTTTTTTTTTTTTTTTTTTTTTTACATTTTCCTATGTGAAATTTTACCAGGATTCCAAAAATGTATTCCCTTTCCGCTGTAGCTATTGTGTGTTTTTGAGATATATATATATATATATATATATATATATATATATATATATAGTTAGCATATATATATATATATATATATATATATATATATATATATATATATATATATATATATATATATATATATATATATATATTTTTTTTTACATTTTCAGCACTAAAATTGGACCAGCATTCCAGCAATGTATTCCGTTTTACTGTAGCATTAATAGTTTTTAAGATACATATGACGGATAATCCAGACGCTGACATATATATATATATATATATATATATATATATATATATATATATATATATATATATATATATATATATATATATATATATATATATATATATATATATATATATATATATATATATATATATATATATATATATATGGACAAAGTTACTTAACGCCCACACGGAATGGGAGCTCGGATCAAAAAAAAATTTTTACAGGTAGCATCTATGATACATAAATAGATGTTCTAGGGTCGAAATGAATTTTTTTTTTTTTTTTTTTTTTTTTTTTAAAGGGTGATTTTATATATATTTTTTTTTTAATGGAATTACACGGCAAATTAGGGGGCTCGAGCCGATTTGGGAACACAGGGGGGGATTGTTTTCCATACCCCGTAGGGGAGGGGGGCGGAGGAACCCCGTGACACCCAAATACCAAAGAGCGGCGGTTCCGGAGACCCTCCGGGTGTGGGAAGAACTTACCCCGTAGTTCCTCGGAAGGCCGAGAGACCCTGACTCTTGCCATCGGTGCGGTATACCCCTGGGGTATTCAATTAAAAAAAAAAATAAAATTATACTAGATTGTTATTTTTTTTTACGAGTAACGTATAGAAGGTCTTAATAGGCTTTCTCCTCATATTACTATAATTATTAACAATAATTTTATTTTTTTTTACATTTTCTTTACTAAAATTTACCAGAATTCCAAAAATGTATTCCTTTCGCTGTAGATATTGTAGTTTTTGAGATATGATTTTTTTTTTTTCATTTCGACCCTAAAACGTCTATTTATGTATCATAGAGGCTACCTGTGAAAATTTTTTTGATCCGAGCTCCCGTTCTGTGTGGGGCGTTAAGTAACTTTTACCTATATATATATATATATATATATATATATATATATATATATATATATATATATATATATATATATATATATATATATATATATATATATATATATATATATATATATATATATATATATATATATGATATTTGGTTTAGAGCGACAACTATCATCGATCCATATCTCAAAACTACAATAGCTACAGGGGAAAAGGAATACATTGTAGAACTCCTTGCAAAAAAAACAGAAACAAAAAAAAAAAAAAAATTCAAAACTAAATCGCTAAAGTTAATGGAATACATTTTTGGAACCTTGTAAAATTTTTGTTAGGAAAATGTAAAAAAAAAATTAATAATAAATAAATAAATAAATATTGGCAATTTTTTTTAGGAGCAGGGGATAATATATATATACAGTATATATATGTAGGGATATATATATATATATATATATATATATATATATATATATATATATATATATATATATATATATATATATATATATATATATATATATATATATATATATATATTATTTGTAAAGGTATTACACGCAATGAGGCTCGAGTCGACGGGAACACAGGGGGACGTTTCTCCATACCCCCTGTAGGGGAGGGGGGAGGAACCCCCGCGACACCCAAATACCAAAGAGCGGGGGTTCCGGAGACCCTCCCCGGAGGGGGGAATTAGTCCTACCCCGTAGTTCCCCGGAAGGCCGAGAGACCTGACTCCTGCCATCGGTGCGGTATACTCTTGGGGTATTCTTTAGTTAAAAAAGCAAAATTTAATAGAAAGTCTATTTATTTTAACGAGTAACCAATAAAAGGTCTCTAAATAGGCCCTCTAATCATATTACTATAATTATTAACAATAATTTTTTTTATTTTTATTTTTTTTTTACATTTTCTTATCTAAAATTTTACTAGGATTCCAAAAATGTATTCCCGCTGTAGCTATTGTAGTTTTTGAGATATATATATATATATTTATATATATATATATATATATATATATATATATATTATATTTTTTATTTTTATTTTTTTACATTTTCCGCACTAAAATTGAACCAGCATTCCAGCAATGTATTCCTTTTCGCTGTAGCTATTGTAGTTTTTGAGATATGAGTTGTGGCTTTAAACCAAATTTCACCATATATATATATATATATATATATATATATATATATATATATATATATATATATATATATATATATATATATATATATATATATATATATATATATATATATATATATATATATATATATATATATATATATATATATATATATATAAAATATTTTAACTCTCTTCTTTTATAGTAAAAAATAAATGAACTTTATATCAAACGAAAGATAAAATAAAAAAAAGAATTTTATGAGTGAACCAAAAACTTTATGAAATAATTTTTTTTTAGTGGAATCTGTAAGGAACTAGTTTGTTAATGAAATTCAGTGAAATGTGTTAACGTGTTAAACGTCTGTCTTGCCAGACGGACGAAGTTTCTTATTAAATGCATAACTATTGTAAGTTAACGAAAGATTAAATAAAATTAAAGAAATATACGTGTAAACGAGGAAATTTAGAAAGTTATTGGTAATTATAAGGTTCAGTGAACCAAATTTCAAATGAATATATTTAAAATATATATATATATATATATATATATATATATATATATATATATATATATATATATATATATATATATATATATATATATATATATATATATATATATATATATATATATATATATATATATATATATATATATATATAATAGAAATTAATTATTTAGCATGAAAATAAATATGTATATCAGGCAGTAAGAAAAAAAAATTTAAAAATGAAAAAACAATTTTATATCCCATAAATATTTGAAAAGAAATGTCATATTTGGCTGGTTGTATAATTTGTAAAAACATTGTGCTGATCTGAACTGATTCGGATTCGAACTGACTGGATTCGGATTCGATTCAAGCTTTTATATGGATTCGACTGACTGGATTCGAACATCTTACACACGGATTCGATTCGACTGAACTGAAGGTACCTGATCTGGATTCGATTCGATTCGAGCATTTCCACACACACGGATTCGATCTTCGACTGAAAAGTTATTGGATTCGCCCATCACTGATATATATATATATATATATATATATATTGCATATATGGATTGCGAATATTAAATCTGATTTCTACCAGACATATTATTATATATATATATATATATATATTATAATATTATTATTATATTATATTATTATTATATATATTATATATATATATATTGTTATTATTATATATTATATATATATATATATTATTATATATATATAAATATGATTAGGTAAATAGATTATTAAATATATATATATATATATATATATATATATATATATATATATATATATATATATATATA
This sequence comes from Trachelipus rathkii, assembly GCA_015478945.1. NCBI lineage: Eukaryota > Metazoa > Arthropoda > Malacostraca > Isopoda > Trachelipodidae > Trachelipus > Trachelipus rathkii. The sequence continues at coordinate 54,799 of JABUQX010081989.1, forward strand.
TATATATATATATATATATTATATATATTTTGTTATTTATTATATATATATATATATTTATATGCTTATTTGGTGTAATCTAGTTAGTTTAAACAGCATTTAATATTTGGATTTAAACCACCTTAATAAAACTATTTTTTTTTTTATGTTTATTTCATGTTTCGTGTTTTATTTTTGTAATGTAAAAGCTTATAAAAAAAAC
>JABUQX010081989.1:67500-70000 GCA_015478945.1 Trachelipus rathkii
TATATATATATATATATATGGGGAGAGTGTTAGGAAATCATCACAGAGCGTACTGTGATAAAAAATTAAATAAATAAAAATTCTAATTTTTTTCCAAAATCAATAAAAATTTAAATCGAAATTTAAAAATAATTAATTTGAAAACTGAGAAATTTTGAATTTCAAAATTTTCGTCATTTTGACTGAAATTGCTATAATTTTTACATGATGGAAAGATCAATTAAAAAAAAAAAAAAAAAAAAAAAAAAAAAAAAAAAACTATCGTGGAAGTGACGTTTTCAAAATGCAAAAAATCCCAAAATTAAATTGCGCATATTCATAGTTTGTAATTATTAAAATGTTACTTTCGCTCCAAATATGGTGACACGCACATTTGTAAGTACATGTTTGCATATATTGGTGTTTGTTTTCATATATATATATATATATATATATATATATATATATATATATATATATATATATATATATATATATATATATATATATATATATATATATATATATATATATATATATATATATATATATATATATATATATATATATATATATATATATACTATATATATATATATATATATATATATATATATCACCCCAAAGATGTCACCGATAAGAAATCTTTGACATTCACGAATAGCTGTGTTTGAACATATATTTCAGTTAAGAAAAATTTCAAGCTTATTTATTTATTTATTTATTTATTTATTTATTTATTTATTTATTCATTTTTTGTTCAAATTATTAAATAATATGGATTACACCCTCTGATTCACGAGCTTCAACTTACTTTTTTTTTTAAGTCTGTTCGCGTGCAAACAAAATATGAGGAGTATATTTTTTGCCCCAATATAAGTTTTTAAAACTAGTCCACAAAGGCGGTTCCGTAAATTCAGGAACGGGTGCACAGCATTCAGATTTAGCAAAATCTAGAAAAAAATGTATGGTGTGGGATTTTTCAACAACAAATTAGGTTTTCAATCTTTTCAAGTGTGGTCTTTGCCAAAGATTTTTTCGTTATCATGATGGAATAGTATACCTTTGCAATTGATTGTCTGCTGCAATCGTTACACAGAATGCTGCCAACTTAGGTTGATCACGCAAACGCTCTCACCAAATGCTGGCAAAAGTTTTCTTATTTAAAATTCTACCATTTTGGAATGGGCTATAGCATTACATGTTTCACGAGCATTTTAGACGTCCATCTTTTGAGCTGTAAGTTAATAACTAAGTTAGTTAAAACGTTTTGTGACGCAATAACAAGCAAACACTCTTAAATATATTTAACATTTGAAAATTTTGAAAGTGAAAACAAAATATTAAACGGAATGTAAAAAGTCGTTAAAATCGAAGAGAAGAACAAGCTTTATTAGAGTGAAATTCTAAATTCAACTGAATTTCCGTAAGGACAAACAAAAAGCTAGAAAATGCGCCAAAATCAAGAAAAGAAAAGAATAAATTGAATTATCTAATCAATGAATCTTCTGTGCAAAATGCTACTCATCTCTCTCTCTCTCTCTCTCTCTCTCTCTCTCTCTCTCTCTCTCTCTCTCTCTCTCTCTCTCTCTCTCTCTCTTCTCTCTCTCTCTTCTCTCTCTCTCTTCTTTCTTCTTTCTTTCTTTCTTTCTTCTCTCTCTCTCCATATATATTATATATATACATATATTATTATTATTGAAGGTTATAGTTATATTTATATACATATTATTATTATATTAGATATTATTATATTATTACATATTATATGTTATTATTATTATTATTATTATTATTATATTACATATACATAAATTCATATATATATTATTATTATTATTATATATATATATATTATTATATATTATTATTATTACATATATATACATATTATTATTATTATTATTATATTATAGTTATTTATATTGTTGCTATATATTATTATTATTATTATGCTATATACTATTATTATATATTACATATATTACATACATATATACATACATATATATATTATATACATATTATAACATATATGAGAGAGAGAGAGAGAGAGTACTGAAAAAAAAATTAAAAATTCAAAATTCTAAAATTTTCCTTGCAATCAAAAGCAAAATCGAAATTTAAAAATACAATAATTATGAAAACTGAAAAATTAAGAATTTCTCTCAAAATGGAATTAAAAACTGAAAATTCAAAACATTTTTTTTCGTCAAATAAATTGACTTCCTGAAATTGCTGTAATTTTCAAATGACGGAAAGCTATAAAAAAAAAAAAAAAAAAAAAAAAATAATGGAAGCATTATTTTGAAATGCATCAAATTCCAAAATTAAATTGTATATTTTCATAAAAGCCTGTGCACCATTGAAACCGTAAGATCCTTCTTTCCTCAAATAATGGTCCGAGCACATTTCACGTGCACATACTACAAACTGGCGCTCATTCTCCTCATATTAATATTATATATTATTATTACTATTATATTGTTATTATTATTATTATATGTTGTTGAGTTGTTGT
>JABUQX010081989.1:72500-87442 GCA_015478945.1 Trachelipus rathkii
ATATATATAATGCTATATATTATATATATATATATATATATTAGATATATATATATATATATATATATATATATATATATATATATATATATATATATATATATATATATATATATATATTGATAAGGTAAACTGCATTAACCGCAGTGTCAATAAGTATTGATAAAAATACTCCTTTCTGAGCTATTCACCCTTCTTTTAGTCCATCGTGGCCAATGTTTCTTTCAGACAATTTTCACCAGGGGGGCTTTACAGAGATTCGGGGTGGCACATAAATATAACATAATTTACATAAAATTAAAGGATAATGATATTCTTGTCACTTGTTAGCTAATCTTAGTCTTATTAGTTACTGTCTTACTGAATTAGTAAATATCCAAAATATAACCAAATCTTTAGTTGTAAAAATATAGCAATCTATTTGTGAAATTTTTTGGGAAGTTAGATAAATGAAATAACATAAGGGTACGAAAACATTATTATGAGAGAATATTATAATTAAAATATATATGAGTAATATGACTTTTCAAATAAGGAAATAGATCTTTGGTATAAATAAATTGTATATATATATATATATATATATATATATATATATATATTTATATATATATATATAGGCAAAAAAAATATATATTATTATAAAAAAATATATATATATATATATATATATATATATATATATATATATATATATATATATATATATATATATATAACACTTCCGTAGGCCGTAGCCCCGACGTTAGTACTTAGTAAGTTAGGGGTATTAGTATTAAAGAAGTAAGTTTAAAGGAATCGTATACGACGAGTTTTCTTCGTCGCATACAAGTCTACTGTTTTTTCTAGAAAATCCTCAGTTGGAATCTCAGATCCCTCGATGCTTATCATCATACAATGCATTAAGGTTTCTGGCAGCATTCTATTTCTTGTCTTACTTAGTATTCGGTTCATAGTACTGAACGATCTTTTAACCGAGGCTATCGTTACAGGAATGACAAGAAGGATTTCACAGAGCTTTTGTAACTAGCAATATCCCACGTCCGCTTCCAATATTTTCGACAATGGACTTTCATCTGCTTTAAATATTTCGCTTTCGAGCATGGAATTGATATAAAAATTGAAGGATTTCAGGTCAGCTAGTACACCTTCCGCATTAAGCATCGGAAATCTGTCACAAAATTTTCTAACTTCAATATCCGGTAAATTTGTTAATGACTGAAACGTCTCAAAGCGACTAGCAAATATCATTATATCAATTGATTTGTCGTTGAACCTTTCTTCAATTTCTTCGATTACACTATCGCAGTATATCTTCATCCCTTTAAATGCATTTTTCTTATCTTCATCAGCAATCAGGCGCACTTAAAATGCAAACTTCTCCATTATTTCACACCGAACGTTTTATTTTGTAAGTCACTATTGACGTCCCCACACTGATTTGCAATATTTTGCAGGTGCAATTTTGTTCCAGTAATTAGGGGATGACTCCTTGGTCATACTAAAAGTCCTTCTTTTGCAAAGCATTGCTAAGATAAGAGTGCACTAAGGAGTTCATTCATTACATAACAGGTGACAAGGAAACTCTCATTTCTGATTTCCAGCAAGATGCCCCCCTGCAAGTGATGCAAGGTTTGTCCCTTCTTTGTGGATATGCTCACAAGCCATCAAAATTGACAAGCTCCTGAAGACAGCATTCACTATCTTTTAATGAGATAACCATCTCACTTCAATGCATTCTGGAATCTTGAAGATTGGATCATTGATTAATGAATGAATATCATGCAAAATATATAATTTTTTTTTTTTGGCGACTTGCTAAACAGTTTGTAAATGTCTTTCAAAATATAAAAAAAAAACTTTTGGCCTTCTGCTTTTTATTTCTGCAGGAGGCTGCTGCCAGGGACAATATATGTGATCTACAGTGTATATAGAGAACTTCTTTGTTTGCCTTTTCTGAAAGCCTTTTTCTTACACCTCCAACTTTTCCAGCCATATTAGAAGAACCATCAAATCCAAAAGCAATAATGTTGTCATAATTTAAATCAAGATCAGTCAGCTCCTTATCAATAGCATTTGCAATAGTTTCTGCTTTTCCATTGGGTATTTTAACAATTGACAAGAACTTTTCTATGGGATTTTTACCCTCCACTACTCTAAACATTATACTCAGCTCCATTTCATTTTTTAAAGAAGTTCTCTCATCTGCTAAAACGGAGAACTTTTTGTTTTCAATGTTTTTTTCAACTCATCTTTCAAAACTTTGCCCATATATAACAAATTCACCGACAAGTTTGGCGACTTGCTAAACAGATGGCAAATGTCTTTCAAAATATAAAAAAAAAAAACTTTTGGACTTCTGCTTTCAATCAAATTCTGATATTTAGTAGTGTAAGCTACTTTTTCCTTTACCAAAAATACAAACCTCAAAAGTATTTTTAAACTATTCCTATTTAAGTCTCTTTCACTTTCACTCTGTTGAACAATTTGAGCGTGAATCGGTTTCTTCATAGCCTGTCTCCTGAGGTTTTCCATTTCTACACTTATAGTGTGAGCTGAAGAGTGTTCATGCTTCTCTAATTTCCCATTTTTCCTAAGATTTTTGAAAGTTAGAATGGAACGGTTGTGAATTAGCCCCACCTGTCTTTGTAGAACATATTAATTTTTCATGAAATTTTGGCACAGTTTACAAAATGCGCCTCGTTTTTCTTCACTGTATGCCAGTCAACTATATTTCTGTTCCCATTGTTTATTGTAGTAGCGTTGTTTGTCAGACGATTTTGCGGAATGTGAGCTGGATGATCCTGTACCTTTATTTTCAACATTCTTTAAATCAGTAGGTTTAATTTGTGAAAATTGATACGTTTGCGAGTTTCTCTTTGGTTATTACTAGGTCCTGCTGCTGCGCTACTGAAATAAGAGTCTATTGTTCTCCTCATGATCCCGAAAAGAGAAGAGGTACCTATGAAAAGTTAAAAAAAGATAGCGCTCTCAGTGTATGTATACAGTTAAGATATATATGGAGCAGCAAGTATAGCAGTTATGCTATATATATATATATATATATATATATATATATATATATTATATATATATATATATATATATATATATATATATAATTATGTTTTTTTTGTGTTCATTAATGTTTTCTTACTGTTTCAGCTTTCAGTAATATTTTTATCATTATTTAATCAGAATTTAGAAATGTCACGTGCAAAAAGTCATGTAACTGTACTTTATTTTTTTGGAAATAAAAGCTAGTAAAGGCCCCTTGAATGAAATGTAACTTTGTTGCGTGGGATTTACAATATATATATATATATATATATATATATATATATATATAATATACTACATATTTCACAGGCGGACCACCACTCACCGGCATATCCTCTTTCAGGAGGGGGCGATAATATTACATATATTATTATGCCATGCTATATATTGTTATTATATATTATATACATATATACATATATATATATATATATATACATATATATATATATAAAATTATTATTATATTATTATTATACATATATATATATATATATATATATATATATATTATTATATATATATTTATATATATTATATATATATATATATATATATATATATATTATTATATATATATTATTATTATTACATATATATATATATTACATATGCTTTAGGTGAATTTTTTTGCAATAACTGATAATTGGGCAATTAATAATTAATTTTTTTTTCGGCAAAACTTATGTTTTTGCTTTTTATTTGTTTCGTTTTTTCCATAACAATGCGGGTTTATCTCGGGAAAAACTTAAGTGGGAAAATCTACCCTTGCCAACCTTGTGCCTTTGGGGTAAATATTACACTTATAAACGCTACGCTGCCAGACGCATGATTCTATGTATTAATTTTAAAACTTAACAGCTTTTTTGCTTTTTATATATATATATATATATTAATATATATATATATATATATATATATATATATATATATATATATATATATATATATATATATATTATATATATATATATATATATATATATATATATATATATATATGAGATCATGAGAAAATAAACACTAATAACTATATATTAACAAAGGCACTCCTTATCTGATAGGACCTTCTTCGAAAGATATTTCTATAACAATACCTATTTTCTCACATAACGTTCTCAAACGTTCACGGACTTCTCAGAAGTCAGTATTGACAACTTTGTTATTTTATGGCCATATTTAGCAAGTTTCCATACATTCTGTCTTATTTTTATTATTATATTAGATAATATAGGTGGATTTAAACATACTTTTATACTTATTTGTTTTATTTTGCATTTTGCCAGCAAAATTAATTCATGTTTCGATTTTCGGGGGGCAATGCCCCCCCGGAAGTATGCCTGAAAGAAACACTGATCGTGGCGTAGTGGTCAAGCACATACGAGTTCATCTGCTAGGGCCCAGGTTCAATCCCAGCAGGGTGAATAGCTCGAAAGCGCATTTTATCAATACTACTGACACCTCGCGGTTAAATGCAGTTTCACTCCACTCAATAAATACGATCCCCGGTTGCTGAGTATTTTTCACCTTGTGCGGTGCCCTGCTTCTGACCCTACACCCGAGTGTAGATGGGAAGGACGCTAGATGTCCTGTCTTGGTGGGTGCTTATATTCACCCCAGGAAGAATTTTCGCATTCTTCTTTCAGTCCATCGGCGTAGTGGTCAAGCACATACGCGTTCATCTGCTAGGGCCCAGGTTCAATCCCAGCACGGCTTGAATAGCTCAGAAAGGGGTATTTTTATCAATATATATGTTATATATATATATATATATATATATATATATATATAAAGAAGAAGAAGTATATATATATATATATATATATATAGTAAAGATATATATTATATATATATATATATATATATATATATATATATATAATACTTTCTCTGAAGTTACTTTTGAAAGATATTTTAGTATGAGTGAAATCTATTTATTTAAAGGAATGTAAACATTATTATTTTTAATATATTAATGCATGGAATTCCCCATTAATGCTCTTTTAGAATGGTTTTAGAAGAGAAATATTTGGTGATATTCGTTGCTCATCAACAAGGAATCACCTTTTTTATATTTGATAAGTTTAGAATAAAATATATTGTATCCAATAAAAGCATTCATATTATATACATATATATTATATATATATATATTAGATATCTTACATATATTATTATTATATATTATTATATTACATTATATTATTATTATTACATGTTATTATTATTATTATATATATATATATATACTATTATATTATTGTTATTATTGTTTATATATATATTTATATTATTAATATATATCTATATATATATATATTATATATATATATATATATATATATATATATATATATATATATATATATATATATATATACTATTATATATATATATATATATATATATATATATATATATTATATATTTCCAAATATTATTTCCATATATATATAAATATATATATATAGTTATATAGTTATATATATATATATATATATATATATATATATATATATATATATATTATATATATATATATATATATATATATATATATATATATATATATTAGTGATGCAACAGATTTTATTTTTTTTTATATCCGCGGATGTGGATGTGGATGCGGATCTTGATTTTTAACATCCGCGGATGCGGATGTTTGATATATATATATATATGCTATATATATATATATATATATATATATATAAGTATATTACGCTGCTATTGCTACATATGTTAAGCTGTTATTAAGTTGCTATATATTATTCCATACAGCATATTATATTATCAGTATACATATTATTGGTTATTGTTATTATTAGAGTTATATTATATATATATATATGCGTATTACATATACATATACATATACATATATTGAATATATATTACATACATATATATATATATTATATTAGCTATATTATTATTATTATTATTACATATATGTATTATTATTATTATATTATTATTACATATTATTATTATTATAAGAAGAGTATATATATATATTACATATACATATTATTATTGGTTATTATTATTATTATTATTACTACATATTGTTATTATTATTACATATATATACATAAGATTACATACATATTATTAGAGAGAAGACATATGATATATATATATATATATATATATATATATATATATATATATATATATATATATATATATATATATATATATATATATATTTTTTATTTTTACATAAATATATTATTAATAATATATTTTTTAGGGGTGGGGGTGGGGACCAAACTCAAAAGCACCCCACCAACCTCTTTCCCCAACCTCCGACCTTAATGAAAGAGATTTTACAATGGATTATATTCTTTTTGCACTAGTATTGAAATTCAAATATAGGAAGGTTGTGTGCTTGAGAAACATCAATTTTTCTGACTTTTCTATTGAGAGTCAGTTTCTCTTATCATCATATATTAGCTCAGCATTGCTAAATACTCTCACTTGGAACAATAGTTGGGGGACAGGCCAAGTATTTTCTTGCAAGTTTACTAAAGCATGGGTAAACATTTTGCTTAACTTTCCACCAACTGATAGGATCATGATTTGTATCTAGTCATTTTCTTGGTGATAGTTTTCAATCATTTGCACTACATCTTTTGGTAATGCGTGTTTCTTCATCACTACTGGACTGTAGAAATTCTTCCAGTGAATCTGTTGTTGGTTCTGTAGATTTCGTTTTTTTTCTTTAAATGGGTGACGAATTAATAGACTGTTCGGATTGAAGTTTTTCAACTGCAACGCAAAGTGACGGTTTAACTTGTTCTAATATTGTGTTACAAAAAACTTGCCTTTAGAAAGGGGATCTAAGTAAGTTGCAATAGTATGAAGGTCATTAATTTCCACAGAACCAAAGCGTTTTTCTAGCTTTAGTTTCATTACATCTTTCATTCTTTTTAAGCCGTCATCATTTTCATTTGAAGATGGTTCTAAATGCTTCCTTAGCGTTGAGATTAATGGCATTACATCGGAGACAGAAGCTGTAGAGACTCTGATTTTTTTGGCAATTTCTTCAAATGGTTTCAATAGCTTAATGCAATGTGATATGATGTCATTTTCCACATTAGTAAGAATGTTAACTTTGGAATACGAACTGGCGTACAAAGCAAGAGGTTCTTTGATCAATACCATTTTTTCCATCATATGAAGTGTACTGATAATAGTAAGATATGGAATATCAAGCCGTTTTTGAATTGCCTTCAACTCATTTTCATTTTCATTTTCAGATTCATCTCAAGTATTTTTATTATAAAATTCTTTATCAAATCTCAACAGTAAACATCCGCGCAACATCCGCAGGGCGAAGCGCGGATGCGGATGCGGATGCGGATCTTTAATAATGTGCGGATGCGGATGCGGATGCTCCGCGGATGCGGATGTTACCTGCATCACTAATATATATATATACATATATATATATATATATATATATATATATATATATATATATATATATATATATATATATATATATATATATATATATATATATATATATATATATATATATATATATTAGTTTACCTTTAACTTTCAAACAATTTAATAATAATATTACAGTTTAATTAATTTTTTTTTTGGCTAGCATTTATTCTAGCATTAAGTTTATTTTATATTATACTTTTATATTAATTATTAGATACTAAATATTTTTCTGATTGTCTAGGTACTATTCAGTTTTCTGGATAGATACTGTATTCAGTGTATACCTGTGTTAGGTTTCTGCTCTCAAAGACATTGAGTTTTCTCAGCGAAGGTACTCTTTAGTTTTACAGATTCAATTTTCTGGATATATCTGTATCAGTTTTCTGATACGAAGTGAAGAACGGTTTTCCGCTCTCAGGTACAGAGTTTTCTCTGTGCATGGTTGTTTTGGTTTTCCATTATAGGTTTTTAACTATCCACTTAGTTAAGGGGTTGTCTTCGGTTTTCCGTGGACTGATAGGAGGTTTTCTTTCTCTAGGAGATCAGGTTTATCTGGTCACGAGGCCAATTTTCTGACCTTGCCCCCTTCCCCTTTTTTTGCGCCCCGAAACTCGCATTCTGCGAAGGCAAACTGTTGTCATTTATATATATATTTTTGTTTAATAAATGAATCCTCTCATTGTTCTTTCCTTTTCCCTGTCACTACCAGCTATTTTCTTAAAAGGTGTTAAATATTTATAAGACGTTAAATGGTTGTGTTAGTCTACAGAAACAAGACTAATTGGCAGTGTATAACCACCATTTCTTACAGTGGTAGCAGTTATCGGTGGGACATTTAGAATTTTTTGGGAAATTAAACTCTTAAAGTTTCAAAAAAGGTATTTTATTATCAATTTTATAGCTGGTTTAAAGTGACAGGTGAAACGTTTATATGAAATAATAGATAAGTTAATGATAGTACAATCAGCGTGAAATTAAAAATAGTTAATAAATAGTTAAAACTAATCAAGGGAATTGATAAATATTAAAGTAGTTAACATTAATATTATTATTTTTTAAATGTACTTTTTTGGTAAGAACTGAAGTACAAATAAAAATAATAAAGTCTATATTTGTAAGAATATTACTAATAGTTAATTATAACTATAACGGTAAAGAGCAGAATTAAAATATGAAGTGAAGAACGGTTTTCCGCTCCCAGGTACAGAGTTTTCTTTTAATTATCCACATAGTTAAAGGGTTTTCTGTGGACTGAAAGGAGGTTTTCTTTCTCTAGGAGAACAGATTTATCTGGCCACGAGGCCAGTTTTCTGACCTTGTCCCCTTCCTCTTTTTTTTAGCTCCCCGAAACTCGGCGCATTCTCCGAAGGGCAAACTGTATCAGACCAATGCTACCATAAGTGGTCATTTATATATATTAATGTTTAATAAATGAATCCTTTATATTGTTCTTTCCTTTTTCCAGCCATTACCAGCTATTTTCTTAAATAATTCTAAATATTTAAATAATTCTAAGGCGTTAAATGGTTGTGTTAGTCTACAGAAACCAGACTAATTGGCACTGTAGAACCCCCATTTCTTACAATATATATATATATATATATATATATATATATATATATATATATATAGCATAGCATAAGAAGCAGTTGATATATATATTATAAGAGCAGTATATATATATACATATATATATATATTATTAAGATATATATATATATATATATATATATATATATATATATATATATATATTTCTCAATATATTATTATATATATATATATATATATATATATATATATATTTATGAAGATTCTCTTCGCAGAATTCTAGGGTGACAGGGCTATCAACCCGGCCCTTTGCTTTCTTGCTTATACTAAGTTCAGGAGCAGCATCGGAGGCTTATGCGCTTTGAATGAACTTGCGAGAACTCTGGTGAACGAGTTTCGACAAACGAAGAAGATACTATGTCCACTAAAAGGGTGAAACCCTACCCTAGAGTATATAACTTAAGGACTGGCAAACCATTGCGCCGAGAAATGTTTTCTAGAGTGCTCTGGAGATAAAGCATTTCGATGTCAGGGAAGGAAGATGCTGGTCTAACTGATAGGAAAAAGCCTTATCTGGAGATGGTGTAGATTATATATATATATATATATATATATATATATATTACAGCAGTTATATATATATATATATTATATATACATATATATATATATATATATATTATTATTATTATATTATTATACATTATTATTATTATTATTATTATTATTATTATTGTAATATTACGTATTATGCATATTATTATTATTATTATATAGTTATTATTATTATTACTATTATTATACATATTATTATTATATACATATTATTATACATATTATATTGAATATATATATTATTATTATATATTATTATTATTACATAACATATATATATATAGTTGTTGCTGCTTTGTTACATATTATATATATATTATTATACATATATTAACATACATATACATATTACATATATATTATTATTATTATTATTATTATTATTATTATTATACATATATATTGGCTATATATATATATATATAAATATATATATATATATATATATAAGAGTCATAATATATATAGTTATATATATATATATATATATATATATATATATATATATATATATATATATATATATATATATATATATATATATATATATATAGCCCTCTTAAGATTCAATGTAGAATGAAATATAGACTATAAAACGAGCCTTTTATATAAAATTTGCCACACTATAATATACATTAGTAAATTTTCTATCACACTATAGCATTAAGAAGAGTTAAATACCGAAGTTTAAATAGATTATGCAATATTTCTCAATGAGTTTCAAAAACGAGTTTTATATTTTATGAAAAATATCACCACTTGTAATTGTTCAAAACTGCAATTTTAGCTTCTGGTGGCAAAGTGATTTTTCATACTAATGGTACCTTTTATCCTTGATTTAGTTCTTTAATTGTCAACTTTATACATTTCATTAATTGATAAATAATACAAGGTTCTATTTGGAATGTCATAAGGGGAGAAATCAAGAAAAAAATCTATTTTTAAATATAGCGGTCTTGGTGATACAAAACTTGCCCCAACAATCAATTCCTTGTTATGAATTCTGTCCTCTAAGTTGTGCATGTTGCTACAACCATAAATAACTAGTTTATGTTTGATAGAAAAGGGGTATTTTCATAACTTCATTAAAGTAAAATTTAAAGATTTTCCCAAAGAAAAATTAAGCGCGATTTATCACTCTCAAGCTTACTCTTGACAGACAACTAAGGATGATTATAATATCTCCTTCTTTATTTGCGAAAGATGAATCTGTAATGCTTTTAATGACGTAATGCTTTTAATGTTGTAATGCTTTTAATGCTGTAATGCTTTTAATGTCTCTGACCTTTCCGATCCTCCATCAAAACAACGTTTAACTTCATGTATGACAAAATTGGGAAGATCATAAAAACAAATCATGTAATAATAATATTTATTAATTTATTTCACAATAAATTCTAATTCAAATTAGAAATATATTTATCTAAAGTTGTCTAAGCAGATTATTGATTTGTTCTCCCCATTTCATGCATTATATTCTCTTTTCCTTTTCTTCATTTCTTTATAATTGGCGATCATTTTTTATAAATATTTACTGACTGTCACTCTTCTTTCCATTTTTCTTATTTCATGGGCAATGCTGGACACTTTTTGGCGCTCCGTTAAAATTATCAAATTTGTTTTTGAGAGAAATTTGAATAAAAATGTACATGAAACTGAATAAATTATGTGCAAAATCGAAAATGGTCACAATTTCCCAAATCGGGGTAATTGTTTTTCGTTCTTGATTGAGGCAGTCAGTATAAAGTGTTGTTTGCGGGCACGCACACACACACCTACACACATATATACACACACACACACACATACATATATATATATTATTATTATTATTATTATTATTATTATTATTGTTATTATTATATATATATTATTATATTGTTATTATTATTATATATTATTATATATATACATACATATATTATATTATTATTATTACATATTATATTATATATATATATACATATTATTATATACATATATTATTGTTATTATTATTATTATATTATTATATATATAAATATATATATAAATATATTTATATATATATATATATATATATATATTATTATATATATATATTATATACATATATTATTATTATATATATTATTACATATATTATATTACTAAATTATTGTGTATATATATTAGCAAAGATAGAAAGCATATGCTAAGTTAGTTACTAAGGTTGTTGTTATATATATATATATATATATATATATATATATATATATATATATATATATATATATATATATATATATATATATATATATATATATATATATATATTTTTATATATATTTTTTTTTTATCACGATATGAAGAATGATATAATCTAAACCTTTTTATCTATTTATTATTATATTATATTATATTATATATATATATATATATATATTAATATATTGTTATATATATATACATATTATTATTATATTTACATCTGATAGGATCTTTTTTCTGTAAATTGTTCGTGGGGGGGGGGGAAAGAGAAAAGAGATAAAAATTTAATTATTTTTTATTTTTTCTCTGTATATTATCGAACAAAATCTACAACGCTCAATGATAAGGTCTCAAAATAAAAGGGATACTAAAAGATGCATAAGTAGGAGGAAAAAAAGAAGTTAATGAACAGTTTGGAAGGAGGATGAATGGGGACTTACAAAGCAATGAAGCTCTTTTCTGGAAGGAAGGAAAGGTTAAGAATGAGAATTATGGGAATCTGCTTAGAATAATGAATAGGGATGGTGCTTTCGTAACTAAGGAAATGAATGTGAGGAGAGTGTGGAGGGATCACTTTGAAAATCTGCATAACATTGGCAGTAATGAAGAGGTGATAGTGAATGTGTGTGGGTTGTTTGCAAGAAGAGGAATAGATAATTTAGGATTAGGCCACTAGTAAGGAGGAGGTAATGGATAGAGTGAGAAAGTTGACGTATGGTAAATCTGCAAGTATAGATGAAATCACTGGTGAAATGATCAAGAATGGAGGCGAGATGGTGATTGAGTGGATTTGGAAGTTATGTAACAAAGCGTTTATGGGATTGGAGGAGAGCAGTAATGGTACCCTTATATAAGGATAAGGGGGATAAGGATAACTGTAGGAATTATCGGGGAATTAGTTTATTGAGTGTTATTGGGAAGATATATGCTGGTATTTTGGTAGAAAGAGTGCGTCTAGTGACTGAGGAACTAATCGGTGAAGAGCAAGGTGCGCTTAGAAGTGGTAGAGGATGTGTGGATCAAATCTTTATATTGAAGCTAAATATTAAGAAAATGAGAGAAAAGAAGAATAAATTGTATTTATGTTTTATGGATTTGCAACAGGCGTATGATAGAATTAATAGCGATGCTCTATGGCAGGTGTTAGTGATATATAGTGTTGGTGGTAGGCTTCTGAATTGAATAAAAAATATGTATGACGAACGTGAAGCGCGTGTAAGAATAAATGGAGTTGAAAGTGATTGGTTTAGTATTAATAGCGGAGTAAGGCAGGGATGTGTTATGCCTCCTTGGTTATTCAATTTGTATATGGATGGGGTTATGGAAAAATTAGAGGTGGGGTGGCAGGGGATGCTGTTAGAATGATGGAGAATGGAAAAGTCTGGAGGGTGCCCTACCCATTATATGGGGATGATTTCGTTTTGAGTGGCGAATCTGAAATAAGTTAGAGAAGATTGGTAGAGGAATTTGGCAGTGTGTAATAATTAATTATAAATAATAATAATAATAATAATAATAATAATAACACATAAACACATAATAATAATATTAATCAAATTGGTAATAATACACTCCTATCCATACACACACATGAACACACATTCACACATACACATCACATTCAATAATAATAATGATAATAATAATAATAATAATAATAATAATAATAATAATAATAATAATAATAATAATAATAATAATAATTTATTATTATTATTATTATTATTATTATTATTATTATTATTATTATTATTATTATTATTATTATTATTATTTTTATTTTTATTTTTATTTTTATTTTTATTTTTATTTTTATTTTTATTATTATTATTATTATTATTATTATTATTATTATTATTATTATATTAATATATTATTAATATTATTAATCTTATTATTATAATTACATTGTTATTATTATTATTATTATTATTATTATTATGATTATTTTTATTATTATTATTATTATTATTATTATTATTATTATTATTATTATTATTATTATTATTATTATTATTATTATTATTATTATTATTATTATTATACAGTACAATATTATTATTATTATTATTATTATTATTATTATTACACAGAAATTAGAACAGGAAAATTTTCTATGTATTAATAATGTGGTTCGTGATGTATTTGCACATTCAAAAAAAAGAATGAAGTAAACAATTTAATTCTTGCTTATTATAAAATTGTTAAATTTATTAAAATAATAGAAATTGTAAAATATACTTTTTCACTTAATCGTCAGTGTCATCGTCAAAGTTTAATATAATCGTCATCGTCACATCGTCATCGTTCGTTATCGTCATAACCATCGCCATCGTCATCGTTCGTTATCGTCATAACCATCGCCATCGTCATCGCTAAAAATTCTTAATCGTCCCTTCACTAATTTATATATATATATATTATACTTATATAAATAATATATATATATATATATATATATATATATATATATATATATATATATATATATATATATATATATATATATATATATATATATATATATATAAGGCTATTATATAAATTATATAAGGTTATCAGAGGCGACTCCTGCACTCGTGCTACTCGTGCTCGTAGCACCAGTTGACATTATAGAAACGATCTATTTTTGCAAATTTCATAGTTACGTGATACAATATTTCTTCTTATTTTTTTGCGTAATTCATCAAATAAAAATGAAATATTACATAAAAGCTCATAAAGATTATGCAAAAATTGAAACGGAAAAAAGGGTAGAATAGCTGCTATTAAATAACACTTTAACACATTAAAATAGAATCACCTGCAGCCTAAAGCAATAAGTGATAATGTATTTGGTAACTTATAGTAAAAATTGTTTGCAAATACTGTGTTTTTGTACTGATATATTTAAATACTATACATAATAAACAATATTTTTTTACAGTCAAAAATATTTATTAAATCAGCAGAAAACGCTAAAGCGTTTCACGATAATGCGAAAACGGTTAAACACCAAACATAAACTGAAACGAAGTACATCG
>JABUQX010081990.1:0-37447 GCA_015478945.1 Trachelipus rathkii
AGACTTAGAGAAAAAGTTTAAAAGTATTTAATCCAGACTTGGTGTTGTGAAATTTGGAGAACTCAGCCAAGATAAGCAAGGAGTCGTTGCTCCACTAACCAATTAGAGAAAACGGATAGATAAGGAAATAGCTTAGGTTCAACAGAGACATAGCATATAACAGTGCTAAGTTAGAAAGAAGAAAAATATATCCTTCTTCCATAGAGGAACAGACCATGGAATGGTAATAAAGAATATCTAAATTTTCAGAAAGACCAAGCCCTATCGCCAATATAAGACTTAATCAAGGAAGTAGTTAAGAGCTCCCAGAAAGAGATAAAAGTCAAGACTAGCTAAAAATGTGAAATCTTTTAGCAGTATATCTCCCGAAGTTATGGAATACACGTATTGCAGAGTTTGTTAGAAAGTCCATGCCGAGGGTTCGACTCTCAGAATCAAGATGCCCTGTATGGTTCCTACTGAGAAATGAAAATAATATGGTAAATACCATAATATAACCCATGATTTTGATACAGGCAAAGCTAGAAGATCGAGATAAAAATAAGATTCAAAATACAATAACCAAAACTCTTACTACATAAAATTAGCGGTAGCTACATAAGATCCTAATAAACAAACAGATTTCATCTATTTATAATCACACTGATCCAGAACTTGAGAAAATCTGAGAGCGAAAGAATAGAAGAAGAGGAACGACAAGCAGTTGTTTCAACCGTCGTCCTACAAGAGAAGCAAAATTTTGATTCTTGGCAAGATATTAAATAAAGAACATGATAAATAATTAAGTAATTAAAGAAAATACTTCAACCTTAAAGAAGAAAGGTGTTTTAGTAACATCTAGCTTCCAGTTTTATTTTAAATACACGAAAATGGATTTCATTATGTTTAGTCAATATTTTTTTAATCACAAAAGAGACAAAAGATTTTGGCCAAACTTTTAGATTTAATGAGCACAACCTGTTAGATATCGTTGGATAGATTAAAGGAATAGAAAGAGAGAGATTCTAAACTGTTCTTAAAAGAGTAGTATTTAGTTAAGATTGAAATAGATGATGCCACCCTTAGGAGAAGTTGAATATAACTTTAAGACTACACAAAATATACCAGATTAACCTTTTTAGATGTTCAAAACTGAAGCACTGGAGCTTGAGAAGAATGGAATTCTATTATACAAGTATTTAAGCTACTCATACTGTAAAATAAGACCTTTCTTCATCGCGATTAAAAGTCTTAACAAGAAGAACATAACGTCAAAAAGTAAAAATCTTTAAAATGAGGCAATAAGCGTGGTCTATCTCAGAAAAATAAATTACAAGAAAACAGAATGATTATTTAATCATAGAAAAGATTTTCATAGTAATTCCCTATGAATGATTAGTTTCAAGTAACGAATATACAATGCCAATAACTGTAACCATTATTAATTTAGCGGGCGGGGAAGAACCTACAACAAGAAGAAGAGAATAAATAATAAGGCTCATGAAAAGCCTACCCAGAGATTAATTAATAGAGGACTCATTAGGAAACCTACAAAGAAAGTTATTACGAAATGGCTCATTGGAAAAAAGCTAAAAGAGATTAGTACTAAAGTCTCCATTGGAAAACCTCAAAGACATAATTATTAAAGGTACATTTAAGATACCTAACCAGAATAGAATAGATAAAAATTAGTTCTTCACGAGAACAAAGAAATCAACAATTTCTCTATCGAAGACTTTTGAGAAGATAAGAAGAAGAAGAAGAAGAAGAAGAAGAAGAAGAAGAAAAAAGATCTCTGCATTGCACTAACGACAACAAACAAACTCGGATTTAACGTTGAAGACAAGTCCTCTTCGGTGTCGTTCTTTTCGACGTTAGAATCGCTTCAATTATCTTTCTCTTTCTATAATGGTCTTAAAAATGGCATAAAAAAGGGATAAAATCCTGACACACAAACACCCACATTCACACACTGTTACAGAGCTAACGCACTCACTCAGGCATCAGCGGACTCTAGGAAACGATGTTCTGTGCCTAACGTGCGCATTCAGAGACGATATTTTAGTTTCATTTGCTTTTTTTTACTCTTTTAATGAAGAGAGCCAACTGTCAAAATGGTCTTTGCTCAGTGATATTAATCGTTTTATCTTCTCTATTCACACCTTCACGCTTTATCTGTTGAAAAGGGAACGAACGCACATATACACACATTTACAATCAAACCTACACACAATTTTACACAAATGCACATAAATACACATGTTAAATTCCAAGTTTATTGGTATGAATAATGTTTTAAATCATTTTAAGAAAGTGAATAAAATTATATTTAATTAAGTGAATAGTGATTTTTTCTCTAAAATCGGAAGAAAGCTACGAAAGCCTTTACTTTAGCTACGTCCTGTTTTACTCCTGTAATTTCATTGCACTTTGTTAGGCTAGATATAAGTCGGGCTAGGTACGGAGTTTTATACAAATTTCATACATAATGAAACCCCAATATCAATATCTTTTGAATTTAGTTAAAAAATTTTAATGATAATTGATAAATATTTGTATGTCGTTAAAGAAAATATAATTTTGAAAATATAATTATTTGTATCAGATATGTTACTAAGTAAATTATAAAATACTTATATTAATAGTATTGAGATAAATCATGTAAGTCAACTTATTACTTAAATATACATACACATACCCTCACATTCTCACCCTTACTTAAGTGTAAACATCATTAAACTTACATACTCATAATCATTCAAAATTTATACAGATTAGAACTAAGTAAATACACTCCATCCACAGTCATATTTTTAAAATCATCATTACATATTTAAATACAAATTCTCAAAACAAATTTAGGTCCTTCAAAACAATTTTTTTTTAATATATATTTAAACTTCAATAGCCATACATGGGTTTGCCGAACACTGAAATTTTCCTCACCGCACCGCACCGCACTGGATGAAAAGGTCGTTCATCAGCACTGCACCACTTCACCATTCATTTTTATCTCACCGCATCTCTCTTTTGCAATGAACACCACGCATCGGAAGGCGCCAGGGCATTGAAATTGATTGCCGCAACCTATAGCTCCGCATCACTTCATTACGTTGACCAACCCAACCATATAAGCACACTTAAAGTAGGGCACTACTCTAGCTAAATATGGAATACTTCAACACATTCCTTTACATACTTCATACTTAAGCTTTTTCAAAATCAATCCAAAAAAAAAAAAAAAAAAAAAAAAAAAAAAATAAATGAATTTTTGAAATCTTCAAACCAAATTTTCAACATATTAAGTAAAAAAAGGCAAATTTCCAAATTTCATAAAAACATTCATACTAACACACACATACAAACACACACACACACACAAAGAGACACACCCACACGCCCTTAGTGGAGTATTTCATTTGTCTTCGTAGGTGTTTCATTATATTCCAAAGAAAGCTTTCATCTCCTTTTGAGGACTTTGAAGAGCATCGCACATTACTTCATTTTATGCTAAATTTGCATAATGCTTTTCATTTTTTTAATATTAAATTATATTATTCTTTATGTTCAGATTTTACTTAGAAAAATCTTCCCTCTTATTATATTTTATTATTCTAGTAATATATATATATATATATATATATATATATATATATATATAATATATATATATATATATATATATATATATATATATATATATATATATATATATATATATATATATATATATATATATTATGAGTAGAAAATAGGCGACGACAGATCAATAAAAGGCTCCCCACCGAGATTAGCGTTAAGGGTTGAAACCCTCTTGTTCTGCTTTGACCTTATCGCTCTTACTTTTGGAGTCTCATCTATGTATAGAGGGCACTTATAGTTTGTTTCTATTCTCATGTGGCAACAGTGTCTACTTGGTGTATATTAACTACTTCTTTTTTTCATATCACAAAGCAATGAAAAACCTAATCCATACTGAATATATAAGTAATAATTGTGTTTATTACTATGGGAACAGGACTTTGGATTCCGTGTTCGTATACAACATCGGTCTCCCTTCCTGCACACCTTTATAATAGAAATGACAGATCTGCCGGTTGGGCCGAGTTTGTTCTGAAGCAATGGCGAATTTTGAAGTATAGTTTGATGATTTTCTTATTAATTTTTTGTAACATGCTCAAATATCAAGCCCTAGCTCCAAATAGAAAGACATTTTCCATTCTTTTCCTTTCTCTGCAATCATTATTTTGGGTTATTTCAATGTTTAACACCGCATATGGTTTTCTCATTGTTTTTTAGACAGTTAAAAAATTCAACTGCCATTGCTCAGTCTATCTAGACCTTAAGACCACAGTGCAAATCTATTTATCATTTCTATGTTCTCAAAATACTAGACAATTTTAAAACTGCCAACCTTCTGTCATATATATATAAAATTAACCTCTTAATTCCTCTGGGTTCCTCCGATCACTCTTTGTCTCTGCATTCTGTTATTTCTCTTCAAGTTTTCTGCTGGAATAATCAGTTCTTCGAAAAGAAGTTCTCGGTAAGGGATTCTTCAAACTGTTCGAATTTGCTTTCTTAGATTTCCCTTTCAATGGTTAATGTTTTTGAAGAAAGTGGTTTTTGGATTGAGTAGAGGAAATGGCCAAGAAGATTTTTCCTGGTACAGATGATTTCGTCATAATTCTTTCCATTTGATTAAAGGTCATATATCTTTGAAAACTCTGGTTGTTCTCTTGCTATTATTTACAGTGACGTTTTCTACAGGAATAACAAAGTTACCATTAAAGTTTCAAAATCATACTGCTTATATTTTAGCCGGGAATATTGAAAAAATATATTCCTCTTCTAAATGTTCGCAATTTCATATTTCTTTGATAAAAGAAAATCTCTGTTCATTTGTTCAAAAATCTGTTCATTTATTCCATCTCATTCTTTTTTTTCTTTTTTTTTTATGAAAATGTGATTTTCTATTTTCCTTCATCCTCTCTCACTCCAAATGTTTGTTTTATGTTTTTTCATTTTTTAAAAGATAAATTCCACTCAAACTTTAGAAAATTTTGTCGCTATTCTTCCCTCTCTCCCCCTTCAATCCATTCATGGTTATTATGGTAATTACTTGTGTACATAATACTAAGATTGTGCATAGTTTTTACTGTATTCCTCATGCTGTATTTCTTAATTAGAGCTTGAGCATCAGAGCTTACCTTGAAAAACTGTTTTACCTTTGTTAATCAACTCTTACTTTTGCTTCGATCTTCATTCATGCTATTATTTTAACCTGTGCAGAGCAAAATGAAATCTCCTCAACCATCTCCTCAACCCTCAAACTAATTTTTAATTGTTTTACTAGATTCACTGAAAATTTCAAGTTATTTAATTTGTTTTAGGTAGATCTGCAAACATTTTAATTTTCTGGCCTTATCTCCCATCATTCGTCCGGTACGAACAAACAACCAATGATCTTTCCTTTCTTCATTTTCATGAATCTTTCGCTGTTATGTTACTTATATCGAAAGCATTTAATAGAGACTGACTCATAGCTTTGATTATCTCTCTCCTCTCTCTCTCTCTCTCTCTCTCTCTCTCTCTCTTCTCTCTCTCTCTCTCTCTCTCTCTCTCTCTCTCTCTCTCTCTCTCTCTCTCTCTCGATGAGATTGCAGTTATTATAAACGTTAACACTCGCATACTAATTATAATTAATTAATATCTTGCACTATCACTTGCACTTTCTTTACTTTTCTTTATTGTTCATATAACTTCATATATATCTATTATTATATGCTTATTACTCTACCTTACATTATTATTTTTATTTTGGAAAATACTACTCAAATATCTATGTTACTAAGAACTCCTTGAAGTAGTTAATGTTTTTTTTTCTCGCATATTTAACTGGGACTATAATAGCCGAGTTGTTTTCAGTACTTCAAAAACCCAATTTCTTCTAATATTTGCTCGACTTGGGAATACAACTCTAATCATCCTCTTTCTTTTTATTTGACATGACTTTTCTTCGATGGAAAATACTTTTCTAGGATTTCGAAATGGAATATGGAAAGTTGCCAGTACTTGAAATAAAGTACTTGTTACACATTTCTTGTAGTTTCTTACGCATATTAGGAATCTTAAAAATATAGTGTCTTGGTGTTTCCGTCTTATCACTCCCATTCTCCTTTACTCGTCAATCTCTTTCTAAGCATCGAAATATCACATCAATCTCGTTATACTTCTTTGAAGAGTATTTTGCGACTTTTCTTTTCTCACCAACTCTGTTGACAATTTTAATAAATTTGCTAATTTCTTCATGCACTTTACCAAAGAAAAAGTCTAAAATACCCTCCTTCTGTTTTCTAAACTTTTTTTGCCTTGCCTACTTTCAACTAGTATGTTTCAGCTTTGTCGACCTTCAATCATCAATCACCCTTCAATCTAGATGACTGTGTTTTTTCTTCTTTGGTGGTTTTCATGAAGGTTTCTTCACTTTTTATGCCTATTTCATTCAAAAATAATAGGGTCGCGGGTGAAGAATTAGAGTAACCGAACCCATAGTTTTTAAATATTTTGTCATGGGTTAAATTTGTTATATATATTTTAATTAAAAATAATATTTACCAAAAATTTTCTTTCTCTTACTTTCCATAAAATATTATCTGTTCCTACATTCTCATCTAATAACTTATTTGTATTTATGCTAGACGTTTTTAGTTCTGAGCAATCGAATTTAATTTCTTTTTGACATGTTTTTTAATTTGACCTTTCTCCAATTTTAGATGTTTGTAATACCAGAAGTAGTTATGTATCACATATATCTTTAAAGCAGTTAATTCCTCGAAACGATCATTTGACAATTTTATGGGAAACATAAGTAAAGTTTAAATATTAATGATATTAAATTAGCTTTCAATGTTGTCGAAATTGATATTACTAATTTTTAAGCACCTTTGACACGGAATGGAAACAATTTGTTTTGATGTGGCTTTCAGTAATTTGAACACCATTCGATGTTGTGAGCATTTGGGTGACAGTAAATATTAAAGTTGTGATATTTAAAGCCAATATCCCTGTACGAAAAATGCTTTAAAAATAGTTAAATTGCTATGTGTCAGCTTGTGAATAACGCTGTTGAATTCTATAATGATATAGCCTTTCCTTGGTGGGTTGAGCTTCGGGAATAACTTGATGTCATACAGAGGAAATTTACCGAGAGAAAGGTGCATTGTGAAAGATTGAAATGCCTTTCTTTGCCATGAAGTCTTGAATCTGAAACAACGAATGAGCTTGGGCGTTATCTTGAAGCAGTTTCCAGTTTTCTGATAACTACAGATCATGTCGTTTATGACATACTGCATCTCAGAGAAGACGCAGGACGTCACGATAGTACTCTTTAGTTACTGTTTGTCCTTTATCCTGAAAAAGAAATTTAAGACTTATGTTTCAATTTCATGGTGGTTCTATTTGGCGTGATTCATTGCTAACTCATGATTCGACAAGTCCTTAAATTTAAATCTAGGATTTTTGCTAAGCAAATTATTTCATATTTATTTACTGGCACAGGCGTAAGGAAAATATTTATGGAGGAAAAGGGAGGGGAAGAATCTAAATCTTGAAGAGCACCGATGCTTTTCTATTTTAACCGATTTTTACATAGTTTTATAATGAAAATTTGAACAAAATTTTGATTTATCAAAATTTCTGGGGCTGATTTAGGTCAATGATTACTGTAATAATCAAAATATTTAAACTAAAAACATAATTTAATTGAAGTAGAAATTTAAATTGGCATACTAAAACTTTTAAGGAAGTTAACCGATATATATCGAACGAACGATGTAATCGTTTCTTTTTCGATTATTTCAAGGTAATAGTACGTGAAAGTTGCCAATAACATTTAATTTTTTTTTTAACTAAAGGAATACCCAAGATTAAATCGCTAAGATGGAAAGAGTCAGGGTCTCTCGGTCTCAGCGTCGGCTCGAGCCCCTTAAAAAACAAATTAAAAAAAAATTAAAAAAATTAACATGATAAAAAAAGCAACTTGTGGTAACTCTCGCGCTCTTCCTATTGGTTTTAGCTATCAACTTTAAATTAATTTCCAAATCAGCACACAAATATCTATCATATCATGTTCTTGTTATGCTCCCTCCTTTGAAAGGACAAGTATTCAAAGTCAAGCATATTATGATGAAAGCTGCTATACTATTGAGACTGTATATTAAGTAAAAGTACATATATATATGATAAGTATAATTTTAATTATTTATATATAGTCATCTACTATAGTATATGTCATATTTATTAGAAGTATTTGCATATAATATAATAGAATATTATATGATTATTATCATAATTACTACGTAATAGGTGAACTCAGCCCAATTGGTCGACAGGTTAAATGGTCGACACATCAAAAAAATATCTCGTATAGCCCGCCGTAGGCGTTAAGATAGGTTTGATTAGCTTAGGTTTGGTTAGGTTAAGTTAAGTTTTCTTCGATTCTTTACAGAAACCCCAAGTTAAAAGATTTTTTTTAACATTTTGACAATTTGTCAATTTGACCTGCCTATCATTTTCCCTGTCGACCATTTGGTACTAGATTCAGTGTATATAGCTTTTGGTAAGAAAACGGAAAAAGAAAACTTGCATTAAATCTGCTTCATGAATCTACATAAAACGTATAGCACATGATCTACAATTTGGCTGCATGATGTACACTACGAATTTATAAAGATATAGAGTTATAAATCATGGAAAATTAGCGCACGCTCTATTACTACTTTTTCGGAAGGTAAAATTAGTCTGGTTATCTTTTTGTTCCTACTTTGATCAGGCACGACTTGCGAACGATGGTTTGTATCCATTAAACTCCTACATATTTGATACGAGGTATGTATAGAGTCATAACTCCCCCCCCCCCTTCCAACCCACAAATTATGGTTTGTGTACTATTAACATTAATTATATTATCGCTAACCTTTCTTTCTCTCAAGATAGGTAGATAGATAGATAGATAGATAGATAGATAGATAGATAGATAGATAGATAGAGATAAAACATTTAGGACCAATGTACATTATTTCTTAAATAACCATAAAAAAACATGACTAACATATTACACAATTTCACGTTTTTCTTTTTCTTTTTTTTTATCTTTCATAATGAAAAATATAATTGAAGAAATCACGAGCCTTCAATGTGATTTCCAGAAGCCCATTTGGCCAGACTTGTTTGAATTAAGTTGTAAATCTTATTAAAAATGACTCCGATTAGATGGAAATTGAAAGGGAAGGAAAGAGAAAAAGAAAAAGAAGAAGAAGAAGAAGAAGAAGAAGAAGAATGATGTCAGAGAGAAGGAAGAAGGAGAAGAAGAAGAAGAAAGAGAGAAGAAGAAGAAGAAGACGAGAAGAAGAAGAAGAAGAAGAAGAAGAAGAAGCTGTTAGATTAATTATTTTATCGTTACGTAAAGAATTTAATAATTAGACTCAGAGCATAGAATTTCAGAATTGCCTCCCCCAGCAACGTAGATTAGGTAGGACCTTATTACATGTTAGCGGATTTATTCGGGAAATGCCCATCGGTTTTATCGGGCCTACAACAGATACTGCTCATTGCCAACGCTAGCGTGCCAAATTCCCTGGCGTCGTATTCGGTGGGATGGCTGGGAGTAAATTTTAGTTCCAGTTTAGTATACACAAAGCTATCAGTTTTTATAGATTAAAATTGGCATCTTAGCTCATTTTACTGCATGAGTAAACTGAAGCTTAATTTAACAGAAAATAGCTTACATTCACCCGCAATGATCATAATTTATATTGACCCAACCTATACGTAAAATATTAATATCAGTGATCACCGACTTCGTCTCGCGTGTGAGATTTGAGCGAAGATGTGCTATATATACGTATATAGAGTATATTTATATATAAGGTGAGTATATATATATGTGAATATATTATTATTTTAAAATTGCAGTAACCACAATTAATTATATATAATTGAGGTATATGATATTATATGATATATAAGTTATATTATATACATATATTTTAATTATATAATATATATCGTTGAAAAAACTGTAGTACTTTTGATATATTAACTAGCTATGTATTATTATATATATATTATTATAGTACTATATATTCGTCTCTATATTAATATAATTATTATATATACCTAATATAGTGGCTTGTCTTATTGTATATGTTGTAGAAAGGAGCTGTCGTTATCGTAGTGTTGTACGGTGTGTATATTGTGCTGAAATGAGGATGCGTGGACTGTGTGATACTGGTGCGTGTGCTGGGTGTTTAGCGTGTTAAGGTGCTTTTATATTATCCTTGTCTCACACTCTGGCGGTATTATTACGATGAATAAAAGTCGGAGTAATAAATATATTATAGTTGTTATGATATAGTATGTTATAGTAATAGTCATTTATTATCATATATATTATATATTATTTATAGCATTTTATAACTAATATATATATATATAGTCACTTATAATATAGTACTATATACTGATATTATATATGATATATAGTAGATAATTTTCGATATCATAATAAGTATTTGAAATAGTAACCGGTATGTTTCTGCGATACGAGTGGGTTTGAAAATCTGGGCATATACTGGAGGAATATGTATATGAAACTAGCACTATTGACAGTACTTTAATAGCGTCTAATATGACCTAAATAATATTGGTTTTATAGTTTGAAGTATCGTCTGTTCTATGTGAACAGGCTCTTTTAAAAAGTGGCGGATCTATAGAATTAGCTAGTGGCGATGATCAATGTTTGTGTATAAATGAGTCTAGAATGCAGGGTGCCGAAAAGTACTGTTATTTGGGCGCGCGAGGGAGAGAGAGAGTATTAGGAGAGAGTCGCGAGAGAGAGAGAAATAGTGGTTATAGGGTTTCGCGGCACTATGCTGATGAGCTCATGCAGATTTTTAACTAGCCAAGGACAGGAATGTTGGTTTTGGAGAAAACTTATCTATATTTCTTATCAAAACAGTACTCACAGACGATCAAGCGTTTTGAAAATTGTTTTTTGAAGCCCGGCTACAAAATTGTCAGAACTTGTTGAATTTGTGAATATGTAATACACTCTGACTATATTATAAATTGATATATACTATATATATATAGTATATATATTATGTATATATATATCATAATATTATTAGTTAACTATAATATATTATTCTATATATATATTATGGGTATATTTTTATTATTTTACTCAATATATAATCAGTAACCTATAGGTATAGCCACTATGATATTATTATAGTGAGTGGACTTAGATTTTTGAGTATTATAACGAAAAGCTTTCATTCTCTTGTTAGGGCGGTTCAGAGGCGCGATGGGGCGACGAGGGGGGATCTGGTATATCATAAACCGGAAGGGGAATGGTCCCGGAACACGGACAGGAACAACTCCCTTGGGTTTTTTCTCAAAAAAAAAAATTATGACGATGAAAAATAATACACCCAGAAGACTACAAAAGAGCGGAGGGAGATTATTACCTGGTTGTCATGTATCTCATTTCCTCTCTACCAGAAGAGGGGGAGAGTTAAGAGTTACATCCTCGGCTCCCGGTAGATCGCCACTCACTAGAGGGTGGTAAATTTAAATGGACCGTAATGAACCGAGATAACGCCTGCCATTCGACTATTTCTCGACATCCGCGGGTGCCGGTATCTCTGAACACGTGGAGTGTATTCGTGATTGATAATACTGCGCCAAATATCAACAATTAAAATCCCAAAATTTTTGTTAGTTCGTTCCTTGGGACATTTTATTAGCAACAATGCTATTCGTAACTCTAATAAATCTCAAAACACATTTTGGGAGCGATGGTTGATTTACTATAATATAGTAGCTTGTATTATATTAAGTAGTATATATAGATATAGATATAATGATATATTATAGTATATATATATATGTATATCATATATACAATA
This sequence comes from Trachelipus rathkii, assembly GCA_015478945.1. NCBI lineage: Eukaryota > Metazoa > Arthropoda > Malacostraca > Isopoda > Trachelipodidae > Trachelipus > Trachelipus rathkii. Next base: position 11,955 of record JABUQX010081990.1, read on the forward strand.
TTAAAAATTTTATATAATAATTACTGAGTCGCTAGCATCTATAGGAATATATATATATAGAATAGAAATAGTTTAATATAATTATATATTGTATTATTAACTTATATTATAGATATTTACTTAGTAGATTGTATCGTGTACATAGCATCGTAAATTACCCAATTCTGCGTTCTATCTATGGAGTCAAAACGTGAACCATGGAAGAGGCTCATGACGTTGACCTACTGACGTCACGCAACCTCAGGTATATCTACATAACGAACGACTCCTTTTTTGAATGTCTAAATCTTCTGACTATATATATACGTATTATAGAAGATATTAATTAGTAGTATAGTAAAGATTATTATCTATATATATATATAGTAATTAGGACAAAAGCTTTATCGTAGTGGTCAATTATGAAAAAACTAAACGAAGTTTTTAAGTACATGTTATATATATACCTCACACTAATAGTACATACATTAGTTTCTTAATAGGGAGCTTATTAGTATACGGCGATAATACGTAAGGTAATAATATAGCTGGGACCAACAAAAATAAAACTTTGATATGTTTCACTCACGGGAAAATATGTAAAAAATTAACCCGGAAACAGTAAATTATACTATTCAATGATGTCCCACATTTGAATGTGTGGTGATTCTGATGGTTTCATTAACTTGTTTCGTATTGTTTGTCATTTGTCCTTTTGATTATGGATGACCATTTAAAAGCGAGTCTCTTTAGGTTATGAGTATTGATTTTTCGCGACAGTGTGAGGGTTGATGTAAGCTGTGTGTCCTTCTGCTGCGAGTCTTGCAAGAAAAGAGACTTCGTATTTGGATTAGTAGAGTAGAGATGTCTGTAGCTCCGAGGCTGTTGGGCTAAGGTGATGTTACATGTATAACGCAAACAGGTTCTGTCGGATTAAGGTCAGGCCCTGGTTCCCTGGTCCATTCCAGAATGGCGCCTTCCGTGGACCGAGCAAGATAACGCTCTTTGCCCTTTGGCGGTAAAGAAATGGGAAAAGCATTATCTTGCAATAAAGAAATCCCGTTTAGAATGTGTATAAATATTGCACAAAGGTGTCACTAACTATCCTTTCGAAATACCAGCTCATTCTATATTCGTTGAGTGTGAAGGGACAGTAACAAAGATGGCCTCTCCTACCAGTGTTTCGCAGTTATTTGTTTTTCTTGAATACAACCTTAATGCACTGTATCCTTGAGTCTGGATATGATTTGGTTTTCACGTGCGCTAATAATTAGTACTTTGGGATGGGCGACGGATATCCTTCCCACTCTACACTTGATGGAGTAATGGACGTACGTACGCTTTTGGGTGTCTCGCATGAAGGCACCTGATTGCTCAATTCAAAATACACGAAAAACATGACACTACCATTGAAGATCAGGTCTTTGTAAAGCACGCAGAGCGGACAAGGAAACGATGAGTCTCGAGGATGTGGTTGGTGTGTAATCGGCACTAGATGTAAATAAAGAAAATTATTTAGCGTACCGAAAAAGGCAAAAGTTCTATTATAGGCGAAAACTGATGAAGTATGCCGGTTTGCTCCTCCTCTTTCTATTTTTATATACAAAGGAGTTAAGCAAGCTGTTAATTTCGAGGTAGAAATGTTGTGATGAATGGTAAAGCCGCCAGTACCAACGCATCTTCTCCGCATCGCCCGCGTTACAGATTCTGCGATTCTTTATACTAGTGCAGTCTCTTTCTTCCCAGACCCAGGTTTTTCTTTTTGCATTACGCTTGAGAAGCGCATTGCTCCTAGCAGGTAGTAAATAACAACACTTAAATATATATTTGTTGTTGTATATATTCTCTCCCCAGCGGCCTAATCAAACAGTTATAATATACAAATATCTTTTTGCCGATTGTTTCATTTGGAAATCAGGCACCACCTTCACTTCTCTGAGTATTTAGCAAGATATTCATAGAGAGGCTTTCTCCTACATATGATATAAAGAGTTATTTAGTGCACATTTCAAATATAATGAAACTTTCAACAATAATACAGCAACACAAGAAAAACTAATCAAGTTGGTGAAATTCACATGAGATCACGTAATGCATTTGAGCTGGCGATTAAACATTCTCACCACTATCCACCTATAACCGTATTAGGGCCTACATATTACTGCATGCACTCTTCACCGCTTAGCACGAAGCGTTGTCAATATTTGACAGCAGTGTCTACAGGCTGCAGACGTAACGATATTACTTTCAGTTGGACACAGAATGTCGAGAACTTATGCGCCTTCTACTATCGTTTCTGTAAGAAACGTTTTTAGTAATATAGATGTGAGGCCATATCAGTCACGAGAATGGATAAAGTTCTTCTAAATGGTGGTATGCGGCGAAACAATTTTTGAGGCGGTGGACTATATCTATGTATAGTATAGTATTATATATATGTATATGATATATATATATATATATATAATATAATATATATATAGCAAGTCTATTATATATATATATATATAGATCCTAGAGCACTAATATTATATAGTATTAAATTATAGATATCCGCTATATTTATATAAAATATATATATATATATACGCTATTTTGGTATGTACTACATAAGTATAAAGATATAGTTATTTATATTGATGTTCGTTTTTTAATATAAGCATATTATAATAATTATTTCTGATGAGTGCCTTTATTGATAGAAGGACACTAAAATAAGATTAGGATAATTTCTGATAGGAAACTAAATCATTTTTAATTTTATTTATTTTTAAAGTCAATATGAATAGTGAAGTCGTGGGTATGAATAAGCTACATACTAAAAGGGGGTGCAAAGCCGGGTGGGGTGTGACTGGTTATCTTATGAAAAAAAACATATTCACATACAAAACTAATTATTTATCAATTAGCAGGCAAAATTAAACTTATCAGGCGTCATATACGATTTTCACACTTCAATTTAACCTTGCATTTGTCCAGAGTAAAATATTTATCTTAAATATGTGTTATATAGGAGGATTAAATAATCTTAACGTTATGTGTTCTAAAGTACAACTTCAAATAACCGAACTTTGCGCTCGTATGTTGGGAAGAGTGCCTCTTCAGCTGGATGGACAGTGCTTATTGGCACTGAGCAGCAAGTATATTGACATGAAGTATAGAATATGTTTAGAGCGACGTAGAGCACTTTTGGGAATTGTTTATTATTGTTTTTTTGTAAAATACGTATCTTTCACATTAAACGCGAGATGCTTGATATCGGCCAATCCGGACGGAACCACGGTAGAAGACGTTCTGAACTTGATTACCTATGAACAATTTGTAATGCAGAATGATTGTTCTGCTTGATTAACTAACGAATTAAAATGTGGGAATAAGTTTGATTTGTATTATTATATTGATGAGAGCGGAATAGAAATATTGTTTACTATAGGAATGATTAAAGTAAGCAGAGTTTAAGTTGTCGATCCTAAGGTCATATTTATGTAGATATATCCGTCTTGTAAAATCATTTGTTTCGCCGAAATACGCCAGATTACAGTCTCTGCATGGTATGTGGTATACGCATTCAATGAGGTCGGAGCTTTTAACTTTTGGGGGAGGAAAACTCTTTTTAGTGGGAAGGGGTTGGACTGAGGGGATGGATGATTTTTTGGAAGGAGATTTTCTAAAGGACCAGTAGGTAATTTGGAGACAAGCAAATAGGATCTGGGAGGTGTGTGGGGTTTTTGATTGTTGTTTGTATTGTAGAATTTGCGTTTGGCCTTTCTTAGAGCTGAAACTATGTAACAGGGGTAGAGTAATTTGGTGAAAGTGGAGAAAAGGAAATTGAATCCTGTTTTGAGGAAAGGGGGGGAGCGCATATACGTAGAGCACGGAGGAATAAGGAAGTGAGAGTAGATGATTTAGTGTAAGTAGGGTGTGATGAGACCCAATGTGTGTAGTTGAGAGTGGAAGTAGGTTTTCTGTAAATAGAAAAAAAAGTAAGTGAGATGTGTTCCATGATATTAGTGTGTCTATGAGAGAGAGTGTGTTGTTTTGAGATTGTTCAATGGTGAATTGCATATTATTATTTATGTTGGTTATGAATTCTAAAATGTCAAGAGGGTTTGTGCGTGAAGGGATGGCCGAGAATATATCGTCAACGTATCTGTACCAAATTGTATGGAAGAAGAGGGGGAGGTGAGGGACGGATGTGAGGTAGATGTGTTACCATGGACTACTACGATGAATAAAGTGTCTTAGCTAGGGTGAGAGTATAGGGGAAAGGGGGAAGCTTCCGTTATGCCTATGAGATTGCCCACGGATATGTCTATATTGTGAGAGCTCGCACTGAGCTACCCCCCCCATCCCATATATATATGATATATACGGTAAGTATAATAATTATCATATATATATTATAGTTTTGAGTATCTGGTAAGTACGAGCAGTAGGTTTATAAAGTATGAGTATGTGATTCTGTATTATGATATAGTATATAGTTCAGTTATTTATATATGATCTCTTTATATTAAGATGAGTTATATTATATATGATATATTATATAGTAGTATATGGTATATATAATTATTATGAATTAAGTTACTAGCTTCATATTAATATAGTACTTCCAGGTAGGCGTACCTTTGGTAAGAGATACAGACTGTGGGTAGGGGCAGAGTTTATATATATATTAATAGTTCACTCTTCAAAAATTGATAAGTATATATAAATAGTATTATATGTAGATAAAAGTCATATGATACAAACACAAGAAATATTCAAAACATGCGCCTACGTATTAAATAGATATATATAGTAATGATAATAATTAGGTATATTATATTATTATATATTGATGAGCGAGAAACATCCGGGAAAACAGTATTTAATAATTATACTACGCTTATACGTACACCTTTCATATATAATTTTGTTAATGAAAATAGCTTCGTTGAGCTTATACACTTTTTCTAATTCGTTGTTAAGTGGTATATAATTTCGTTTTAAATGCATTCTTAAATTGAAAGGCTTTTTATTTATCTTAGGGCATAAAAGTTTGAAGATCAATCTTTCTTTTTTAAATTATAAGATAAGAAACAGGCTATAATTATTTTTTCCGTCTCTACTCAACAGTGATTTTGTTTTTTGCTTTTATTTGTCATTTAATATCTATCACGTTGTCATTCATATTTGCGATCTGAAAAACTTCTCCATTATGAACTTCTAATATTTCGAGCGAGTTTTATATTTTAATATTTTTAAATGCTTCTTTTTAACTCGATAGAGCAAATTATAGTCCTAAGTGTGTAAAAGATAAAAATGAGTATAGTATTGATTATCGACATCGTACTTATTTCATATCATCAGGAATACAATGGAATACAAATTGACCCACACATATTTTCCAGATGATAATCTATGCATACAGAAAAAGGATGAACTGTTTATGTTCGAGAGTTTAAAACGAACTGTTTACTCAACTGAGAGCGCAACCTATATGTGTAGTTCGCTCGTATCATGTACTATATTTGCTTATAGCTTGATTGGGAGAAAATAGAATGCTGAAGAGATTTATTTTATATGAATAATATTGTATATTCGATATTTGTATTGCTTGTCGATATTATTATTAGTATGGATTTCGACTCCAAATAAAAATAAATTCGACAGTACATAAGGACCCGTCTGCACATTTGTCGATTGTTAAGGTCACTTCAGTGTATTATTAACTCTACTCGAACTCTGTTGCCGCATGTATTGTTCTGTCATATCAAATAATCTATTTACTTACATTTGAGTTGTAAAGGATTTTACCTGGATATCCTGCCGTTATGTTCTTCGAGTGGTATGTATACAATATAGCATAGTTTTTTAGCTTTCTCTTGTAAGATATCTAGAGCATGTTTTATCTCCAAACTAATTAAAAACTGGGAATGCGACAATTTGTCGAAATTTAATTGTATCATATCGTCTATTCGTTTATTGGTATTTTTCGAATAATTCTCTATTAATAAACAACAGTCATTAATAAATCTGATAAGACGACAATTATGATTTGTTTTTTATGTTAAAGCGTGGTTTTAGATTTCAGTTTAGTTAATAATTTTAATTAATTAATGGTACACAATTATTAATCAATTTTTTTATGTGAGTTACGTGTTTATATTAATTGAGAAAATATAGTTGCATAAGTTTCAATAGGGTTCAAATTCTATATATAGTTATTATTATATGGTGTAGTCAGTGGTTAAGTGTCTTATGTCATTCTAATAGACTGTTGGATATTGCTGATTCATATAGTTAGCGATCTAGCGAGCCCCGCATCTGTATATATGTAGTGTATAGATATTTTAGATGTTAATTAGTTTATATTAATCAGTGTTATCATTTATGCCTGCGGGTCATGTATCGGTTCAATATGTTATTGAAGTCAAATATGCTATACTATGTTATGGCGTATATATGTTGTTAGGAGTATTTGTTTATTTAAATAATTATAATGTATTATTATTATTTTATAAGGTATGTCCTTCAAAATTGACATGTTGGTTTTATATTGTTAAATTTCTATGATATTAATGTCCGTGTAATGAATCATGACTAACTAGGATATAATAATAGATTAATTTCAATACTAAAGTTATATTATGTTAGCAGTTTAATTATAAGGATACATATAAATTCATATATCTGTATATAAATTTTATAATATTAAATAAATGATTTTTTAATCTTTACTTAAAACGTAGAATAATTATTCATTTATGACTTTTATAATTATCAATCATTTAGTTAACATAAACTGTCATACTAATATATTTAAAAAAGTACTATATATATATATAATTTTAGTATTAAATGTAATATGTTTATTGTTTATATATATGTATAATATAGTAAAGATAATGCAAAGGAGCTTATATATATAGTATATAATATATAGTATATAGAAAATATATAATATATATATAATATATATATATTATATGAATATATTATATATTAGTTATTATAAGATATATATATATATATATTATATATATGTATATAATATATAATATATATATATATATATAAGAATTATTAAAGACGCCTACGTTAACCCTCTTAAGTGTAATAAAGCAACTGTGTAGTATATATTATATATAGCATATATGTAGAGGTATCTAAGGTATAGTATACGGTTAACGTATAGCGCTAGCCCGTCGCGTGTTGTGCTTGTGCGCGTAGTATAGGTAGGTGCTGGTATTTTAGCTAGCGTTACGTTACTATAAGTAACTATCGTAATGGTTAATAGCCTTTATTTGTACGAGAGGTCCGAATTTATAAATTTAGTAGTGATAGGGTGTTTATAGGGTAAGTATAGTGCTATATTGTATATATATACTATTATATATATATATATATTTAATATATAATAATATATAGGTATATATATATATATATATATATATATAGTAGTATAGTATATTATATATATATATATATATATTATATATATATAGTATATAATATATATATATAAATACAAAGTGGGCATTAACGCGGTATAAAGCATTAATGTCGTTAAATTTAAACTCGTTAACATGACATTACTCTCCTGGTGATATTTCGTTAATCTTTCGAAAATCTAAAAAAACTGACTATTAACGAGTTATACATTTGTGAATTAACGTAACGAGTTAAAAATTTCCCACTACATCCGTTCCATTAACAGTTACCTTAATTTACGAGTTTATGAAATGTTTTCTTTAATAAGATTTAAATATATACTGTAGATTCGATTTTGACTAACATTTTTAACTTATTGTTTCCAAAATATTATCCATTAAAGCGGCTCACATGCTCAAATTAAATTCCAAACTGCTATTATTTCTTACTAGTCAACACATGCTTTAGTAACCACGATTTAGTAATGTATTAAAAACAATTTTTCTTTACCGCTCGCATGTCCTGTCACACAATAGTATATAGCGGCTTGCGAATATGGAAAAGAGCCAACACACAAAATATATGACTCGCGTTGGGCCGTTCAATCAAGGTCATTAAACTTCTTTCGTTCGTTCTGGGTTTTTATCCTGTGTAACTTGTCTTGTCTCAGTCAGTAAATTGGTTTCTTCAACAAATCGTTAAGGAGTCTTATATACATATTTGTTCAAACTGGTCTGATTTGTATATATATTAATATAATAGAAATAAAGCTAGAAAGAAGAATAGAATACCATTTTGTCCATATCTTATATTGTGTATTTTATTCTGAGAAAAGATTCGGTGTAATATATATACCTATATATGATATATATATATATATATATATACTCTAGTATATAATATAGTATATATATATAGTAGCTATATACATTATTTTCGGTATATATATGTGAGTACATAATAAACCCTTAGTAGTATATCTATAGCAATATAATGTTAATAGCTAAGTATTATATCGTCTATATATACTAATTGCCAACAATAAGGGCATTGAGAGTTGTTGGTAAAAGATTTATATATTACCCTAGTACTATTATATGTATATATTATTTTTCATATATATATGTATATGAATATTTATACATATTTATATTATTATATATATACATATCTTCTCCTTCCTTTTGCAGCAAGTCAAATTAATTAAATTATTTAGTGACCATCTTAATAAAAGAAATTAATGAACGGTATTCTATCTTTCTATATCAATCCCTACATAATTTTAAGACGGTAACGTCACGATTTTAACTGTCTTAATCTCTCGTCTATTATAGTTTTCTTGTAACCAGATAAAACACTGGCTTTAACATAGAATTTTAAACACTGTTAATTATTCTATTTTGTTAACCGATTAAGGATTAAGCGTGCTGTTAAAGCTTTTCTCATAACGGCCATATCCTCTGTAATATATTAGTATTATATTATTTATATATATATAAGTATTTTTATTATTATTATACATATATATTAATTATAACTATATATATAGCTATATATTTGTTGATTTTATTATTTATATTATAGTAAAATTGTGAATATAATTTAAAATTCTTTTTAAATTATAATTTTTTAATTTGTAATTTTTACTAAAGTTAGACTAAGATTAAATATTGTATTTTTATAATCAAGATTGGCAATGTTAATCAGAGCATTAGTTTTTGTTAAAATACATATTTGTAAGTATATTATTTATTATATTTGCATTATTATTATAATTAGCATAATATTTTCACTTTTAATATTTATTATTATGGGAACTTATTATTAATTTATTATAATATATTATAATTTAATCATATAATATTGTTTAGCTTAACTGTTAGCATTATTTTTATAATTTATATATTGAAATATTAAAGTATCTTATTTATTGGCATTATTGTTCTTATTCTTATTCTTTCTTTTAACGCTAACGCGCTTGTCCGTCAGTTTTGATTTTTCTTTGTTTTTTTTATAATATAATTGCTATATTTTTTATATGATTACCTATAAACAATCAATTTAGTTGGTAACGGACATGATTCAAGAATATATATAAATATTTTATGTAGATTAAAATTTTATCAATCACTATCTTATTGTATAAATTTATTCTTTATTAATTTTAAATAATGTAAATTATAATTATAAAAAAGTCCGATAAGGTCACTAAGAAAAAACTTATTTATCATTATTTGGTAAAATCAGCGTATAAAGGCTCTATTTATCAATATTATATAGATATAATATATATAATATATATAACTTATATATTGTTGCTTTTATATATAAATTTTATTATTCCTAATTGTAAATTATATTATTTATCTATATATTTTTATTATTTTTTTAAGTTATATATATTTTATAATTTTTAAAATAATTTATTATTTATTATAATATATAAAATTAATATTGTTCCATTTTTGTTTATTTTAATGAATAATGTCATTGTTTTATTTCATATATTTAGGTACTATATATTCTTATATTATTTTTATTTATTTTTATTATTAATATTTTTATGAGCTAAACTTTTGTGCGTAACATCACGTCTATTTTTGAATTTTTTTTAAGCTCTATATGTTCTGGTTGTTGACAAAACGTTGTTTTTTTATATAACTTAAATAATGAATTTAAGTAGTGACGGACATGATTCAAAGTTCGAAATATTTTAATAATTAGTTTTAAAAATTTTCACCAACCTTTTCAATAAATAAACAATTGTTGTGGTAATGGAATAAGCTCTGAAAAGTTACTCGGACACTGTTAAACAGAAAAATCCATATTTACTATTTTATATGGTAATGCTAGCATATTTAAATGCTTTATAAAATTTATCAATTAGTTAAAAAAAATAAATATTAATTATTTAATATTCACACACACACATTATTATTCTCGAAAAGTAGCGACACTACAGAAAAAGGATATATCTCAATTGCTCTATTATTAATTGAATATTCGTTCTCACATATATATGCCTATTAACTATAAATGTTAAAATATCATATATATATAAATATATATATAAAATAATAAAAAAATTAGTGGCTCGAGAAGCCGACCGCTATCTCTCTCAGTCGTTTTTCCATTATCCTCTCATATACCTTACTTGCATGTGTAAGTAAACTAAAACCGCGACAACCGCAAATACCCAAAGAGGGGGGTTCCGGAGACCCTCCCCGGAGGGTGTGAATATATCCTATCTCCAGCTCGTTTCTCCCGAAGGCTGCACGAATATCCCGACTCTTCCTGCTCAATTCTTTGCGTTTACCCTTGGGTATTACTCTTTTAGTTAAAAAAAAAAGTGTAAAAACTGAGTCGGAGGATCGTGAACAACAGAGATACAGTTAGAGTACCGTAATATTTATTTTTTGAAGTTCAGTCCGTTCACCCCGTAATATGTGATTGTTATCGTAGTCAGATACTAGTGAATATTATGGTTAATATAAAAAAAAAAAAAATATCAGAATATATGTACTGACGTAGTCGTAAAACATAACAGGTAATGATATATATTAGTTGTTTTTGTGGATGCTTAGTGTATAGTGTGTGTGTGTGTGTATATGTAAGTGATTATATATAGAGGAATGGCTGTATATGTTATATAATATATATAATAATATGTGTGTATAGTTAGTATGTTATATCAATTGGTTATATGAATATGTAACATTATATTTAATTAGGTGCGTATTATAGTATATATATATATATTAATATATATATATAGAGGGCGCATATAATATATATAGTATAATATAGTATTAGTACTTATTAATCTGGATTAATATATATAAAAATAATATAAATATAGATATAATTATATATAACACATATATATTAATATATTATATTATAGTATATATAATAGTGATATATATATATATATATATATATATTATAGAATATATGAAATATCTCGTAAAAGTACGACATCTTACAAAAAACACAATTAACATTATATTTGAATCAGCCGCGTATATATATGCTTATTCATATATGTAAAAACAAAAAAACAACAAAATGGGGCTCGAACTGACGGGGGACAGAGGGAGACATTTTCCATACTCCCGTAGGGGAGGGGCAGTATGATACCCCACTGCGAACACCCAATGATACCAAGTATGTACGGGTGGTTCCGGAGACCCTCCTCAGAGGGGGGGGGAAATAGTCCATCCCTGTCGTTCCCCGGAAGGGCCGAGAGATCCCTCAGACTGCTCCTGCTTGTCCAATGTTTGCGTTTATCCTTGAGGGATATCCTTGTAGTTTAGTAAAAAAAAAATCTGACGGGAGTGCGTATTTCTTATTTATTCATAATCATTTATTGTTTTATTTTTATCATGTCCGTTACCCACTTAAATTGATTGTGTGAGGTCTTATCAATCATTATGCTATGTAATATATTTAAAAAAAAATCATTAATCTGACGGCGCAGTCGTAAACAGAAAAGGTGCCTAGTATTATTATTTAATATAGTTAGTTTACTTGAATTTATCATAATTATAGATTTGTATTACTTAGGCTGGTAGTAGTATAAACTAGCATATATTAGATATGATATTTATTCTATATAGTATACTCTATATAATATTGAATTATATGTAGTATAACTTAAGAGTATACGTATATATATTATAATTACTTTAATATTAATTAAATATATGTTATGAAAATACGTATATTTAATTTATATATATATATAGATATCAGAGGTGGGCATAAGCGCAATGAAAAGCGCAAGAAAGTCGCAAAAAGCGCCAACTCTGCGCTTTGAGGTAAAAAATGTACGCTTTTGCGTTTTGCGAGAATATTCATACGTCCACGAGAAATTCGCTGCACGGCTTTTAGCTAGTTTAGCCAGAGGCTTCTCAGTAAACAACTATTTTTGAAGAGAGAGCAATAAGCGCAGATTTACGCTCACTCATTAATAATTGGCGCGTTTGTTTGTCGGCTCTGTCTATGGAATAATTTTTGTCGCTTATATATGTTATTATTATATATAATAATATATATTATATTGCTTTATTATGTATATATATATAGAGTATAGTATATATATAAACGTAATTATATATATAAATATTATTTATATATAGTATAATATATATAAAGTATATTAGAATATATTAATTAGTTATAGATTAATATTATATAAAAAGGTTATATATATTATAATATTATTAATAGTATAGGATTAATAGTAATGATATAATATATATCTTTGTATTGATCAGCAATATATATTATATATAAAGTTATATTGACTATGTTCATCATATGCTTATGATTTAATATAGTGTTGAGAACTTATTGTTAAGTATATAGTTATTATATCACTAAGTTATATTAATTCGTTAATCATATTAATTGATTTAGCTTAAAGTATATGATAGTGTTAGGTTATTGTCTTTGTTAAGGCATATATATACTATATATAATATTATTACTTAATCCTTATATAATATTCAATTTAATTAATTTCAACTACTGGAAATAAAAAATTCCAATATCATTATATAAATGTTATAAAAAAAACAGGGGGGGGAAATGAATAAGGTATATTTGTATATGGAAGCGTGGGAAAGATTATATATATACTTTATGTTATTATAGTAGATATATATAGTAGTAGTAGTAATCGAACATTCTACTATATATCAGTATTGATATATAATAATAATTTATGTTTGTGAAGTGTGTTGTTGTTATTCATAGTAGCCATGATAAATAGAGGTATATTGATAATATATTGAGATTGACGAACAACAAAATATATCATTAGGAACAGTTTTATATAATTGGTTTATATCAATGCTATAAATGTGCCAATAAGATAATAATCAATGAATTGCCGACGAAAAAGAGTTGAAATAAATAATAATATCGGATGAAAATTTTGAAAGTCGATATAACAATTCAACGAATATTAACGTGATAAAAAGGGAAGAATTTCAAAATCGAAAATATATTATTATCTTAATTATCATATTATGTATAGATACTAATGTTTAATTTCGCAAGATTTCATAAATATTTATGACCATATTTACCATTCATTATCTACGTATTTCAATCGTGTTATTATAGAAATTATGATAATGTAAAAAATAAATATTATAAGAGCTTCTTTTTTTACTAATGTTTTCATTTTTAATTTTTTTTTTGATTTTAGTTGGTTTGAGTTTTGTAAGTTCAGATCTATATATTTATATTATATGTTCTTATATTTTGCTATTGGTATGCGTCTCCATTACTTATGATTTACTTAGGTATTGTGTATTTTTTTATTTTTATTGGTGTTATATGTTACTTTTAACAAAAGGTTTGTGTAGATGATATATGGTTTTATTTATTATATTCATTATTAACTTATTATTATTATTATTATTGTTTATTATTATTATTATTATTATTATTATCATTATTCTTAGTATATAATCCCATCATCAATTTTTGGTGATTTTAATTGAATTCATAATTGATTTTTATTGTTTTATTTCTATGTAGGTTTTTATTATTTTTTTGTTTAATTTTTAGTATTTTTGCTACAACTTTGAATAAATCCTTAGGAATTATTATTGATTATTTATTATTACTATCTATTATTGTATTATGTATTATTAGTGTATTATTATTATTATTGATTAGTATTATGATTATGAATATGATTATGATTATGATTAACTTATTGATTGATTATTTGATTATTATATTATTATTATTATTATTATTATTATATATTATTAATTATTTATATTATTATTATGAAGTTGAATTATATTATTTATTGTTTTTATTTTATTTTATTTCTTATATTTTATTTTTATTTTATTATTAATGTATTAGTTATATTATTATTATTATTATTATTTTTATTATTAATTATTATTATTATTATTAATTATTATTATTATTATTATTTATTATTATTATAGCCAATTTACTAAGTTTATTGGTTACGTTGTGTGATTAGCGATAAAATACATTTAGTGACTGTTTGTATTTTATAATTTGGGAGTATAATAGCCAGGATTATAGGACATTAAGTGCTCTTGAATTAAAGGGTAACGAAAGAGAATTGCAAACAGTGAAAGTCTTTGAAGTGTAACTCTTGAAATTATTGAGTGTTATGCTGCCTGTATACTTCCATGATAAAAAAGCAGCCAGATGATCATGGAGCACCTATGTTCTCCCATCATTTCTTCAAGATTCTTTGGTCGTCAAGAAGCAACGAAAGGGAGTAATTGAGGGCAAATATTTTCATAAATAAGATAAAAAACGCTTCAGCTGTGACCATTAAATGAACTCAGCACCGCAGTAAGTTCGAAATCGCACGGTACTATGATCGTAATAACATTAACATATGGTTCGATTATTCGTTGCTATTTTGAGATTTATTTTTTTTGTGAATTTGTAAATAACATGGTATACCAACGAATTCTATTTCATAGTGAATTGTAGTTTACATGGAAGGAGGAAGTGTCGATGTGATTTTGAAAGTTTATTGTTACTGTTTTAGACTATCCTTCCCATTTCGTGGCAACATGATGGTACGTGTTGGACGTTGAAAGTTGAGAGCGGTAGGGTCAATTGCTGGGGTCCGAGAGAGCTGCTCGAATAAACAGCGGTGGGTAGTACAAGCCTATCAACAAATCATGCGTCAGTATGCACATCATGTCTCCAGCTGTGCGGCTAGTCGGTCGATTAAATATTTGTTAATTTGATTCAGTAATTAAGTCTTGAGCTCTGTTGAGTTATTGCTTAACTAGAGTGAAGATGTTTTTGATGTAAGTGATCTAGGGTTGTAACGCGAATTAAGGTGGATGGTACTGATCACGTAACTAGGTTTAGAAGAAAGCTACTCGTGAAGGTTAGTAGGCAGTCTCATTCAACTAAATTTTTTCGAATTTAAAATACCGGAAGCTTTCATTTTGTTCATAATATCATTTCCTCTCAAATATTTTTTGCTTCTAAGATTTCTGGCTAAGCGACTATTTGGATTTCCTGAGTTCAACAGGAGTGTTGTGTGTGTTTTATTGTTTTGTGGGTGGTTGTTCTGGTGGGGAGGTGGGGGGGGGTGTGATGTGATTGCTTCCGGAGCAGCCTGCTCTGAGTCATTTTAATGTCTCTCGAATTTCCTTGTCCTACCGCTGAACTGACATGACCACGCATCTTCAACCAGGCAAGAGACACGAAAGTGATGATGGAGTCAGTGTATCGAATCATGGTCCAGACCACATTCATGTTAAGATAGTGCTGAATTTATAGCACCGCAAGCATTATCAGTGGCAAGGTCAGTTGAGTATTAGCACACCGAGACAGTCTGGACCCGGGAACAAGAAACAGAGTTTCTGGCGGACTATGGTTTGACTGGACTGTAGGCATTTAAATACTCTTTGAACGATGGAGCGCGAGAAGGCTTGTTCTTGCCCTGAGAGCAGTTGAAATCTTGTTTTCTACATGACCGAGGCATAGTCCTATGCCACACTTAATATTGAAGGATTAATCATCAAACGTATATTTGGCATTGAGCCAGTTGGATACGGCACTGAAAATGGTAATCATTGGTAATGAATAACGGTATGGCTGTAAATATAATTGAAACTTCAAAATTAATGGAAGGAAAAGCAAGCTGAAATTAACAAGAAAATTTTATCTTCAGGTGTGTCTGATTTACACCTACAAAGATAGACGGTGCAAATTTCTGTGTCACGCCTTTTTCTCGGAGTGGATGCCCCCATGGCAGAAAACGGTGAGAGCGAAGGGAAGAAGAACAGGCACCGCGGATTGTCAGAGAGTTAGTGGGTTGGACGCGGTTGAAGACTAGGAGCAAATTATGACATCTCAGGAGGGTTCTGCAGACAAAGACCTCTCCATGCTAGAGAAATCTGCTTTGAAGAACATGATTTAGCAATCTTAACCTAAGCTAAATCATCGCCGATTGGCGATTTCCTAACACATTAACATCTGGCTAACTAAGGATGTTTCAAATGTTCCTCGCTGGTCCTCTTGGGTGCCAAGAATCGGCATTAGATAAGACACTTAAAAAGGCACAGTATTGTTGGAATGCGCCAGAAAACAGGGAATATACTACAACTGCTGCGAGAGAATTAAAAGGAATTGGGGAACAAACTTAAAACACCAAGTGCTACTGGCTGGAACTCTCTATACGATTTTATAAAAGACTTGCTTAAGGAACTTTGATGGCCTGCATGACAACATCTATGCAACACAGTTGGTCTTCCAGTGTTTAATAAAAGTGAAAAGGGGGTTAAATAGTGCGGAAGCTAACATACGTCGGAGACATAACGTGAGAAGTGATTAGGCTTAGCGGTTAGGTAGTATGAATGCAAGAGACAGAAGAAGAAATGCGTGGAACGCAGGGATGAAGGAATATACTATGTCGTGGTAATATTTGTTGTTGTCGTCCATGTCCTCGATAAGAACGTAGGATGTATTAACACGGGGAATGTGCGATTGAGCGTAGGTTTGAGGAGGCATAAATGTTAATATATTAGTCAAATACAAAACTTTCTTATTGAGTTACTTTGCGTAAGAGCGAAGCGCGCCAGATTGATTGGCGAACACATATGGGGGGAGCGAGAAAGGCTTTGTGTCGGGCTTGTGGAAGCGCGGAGTGGAGGTCTATCTGGCAGTATCATGTTTGGGGCGAGTGGAGTTGGAATTTCGTCTTGATGGCAGACCAGCCCTGCATCCTCGATTTCAAACGAACGGTAGTGGTATGTATGGTTACAATGGAGGTGAAGTGAGCCAACTGCGCCACGAGACCAGCGATAGCTGGTAGGGGGTAAATGAAGAGGCGCTGTAGGAGTACTTGGGCGTGGGAGATGCTGTCTCTGCTGTTACATTATAGCAGGAGTCAGTCATCTCGAGAGGTGTATTGTCGGAAGCTGGCGAGGGCCGTTGTCGAGCGTCTGAAAGTGACCCATTTAAAGGTTAGTTATTTTTTAATTTGGAACAAACTTAAGCATCTTTTGTAGTGTATATAATAGGTATGTAGTTATATGTAGTATATGAGGTTAGTATATATATGAGGAGGCCATAAGCTCTGATTTACCTTTATATTCGTGCATACAGATATAATATATATATATACACTACTTAGCGCATCTGTCTCTTCGCATCTGAGCTTATTCAGCTGCCTTGCTACTAAGCCCCTATGCTTCCTTTCTTCTTCTTGCTTGCCTCTGGGTTTTGGGGCATTATTCACTACATGTATTAATTAGTTATCATATATCATTCTTTTTGTCAAATAGCTGTAGTGAAGGCCTTTTGTATTTCGTCACGCATTTTAATTTTTTATAAAAGAATTTATGGATTCCGACGAATCGTTATTTTCTTAAATCTACTCTTTAGTGTGACCGGCATGGGGTCTCGGGCAACAGACATGATTATAGGACACTCCACCTAGAAAGTATATATACGTACGTAATAATCGGCAACATTATATTTATATACCGGTAATATATATATAGAGTATATATATATATATAGTGATATATATAAATAAATCAAGATAGTATAGTATATTATATGTAGTATATATATATATATAATTATATAGTATACGCGTCTTACCGAAGTGTATATATATCTAGCGACTCGACAACTGGCCAGTATTACTGTAGACACAGTGTCATTATCATGATTCAGAATCATATAGAAGAGCCCAACCATATCTCAAAAACTACAATAGTACAGGAAAGACAATACATTGATTGGGAATCCTAGCAAAATTCACGCTAGGAAAGGGTCGACTCGCGAAAACTGTCACAAAAAAACAATTCATCACTGACATTCGAAAAACTACAATAGCTACAAAGGGGAAACACGAAATACACTATTTTTGCTGAATCCTTGTCAAAGTTAGTTTATCGTTTAAGAAACATGTAATGCTATATATAAATTAAAACATAAAACGATTTCGCATATTTTTTTTATGAGTTGTGGTATGACTGGGACGATAGTATATAGGAGATAGGGGAGGTAAACTTTAGACTTGGTCAAAGTATTCACCCACTCGGCGTAAATGGTAAGGGGGCGCTGAGGAGCCGACGGGGAAACACACGGGTTTTGAGCAGCGGAGGAGGGGAACATTATCTCGCATTAACTCCCGTAGGGCACGGTGGCGCGCAGGACCGTCTCTAGCCGACACCCGAAAAATATCCAAGCAGGAGGTGCAGGGTTTCCAGAGAGTACCCATTCCCCCGGAGGGGGGGATTAGTCTACACCTACGTTAGTTCCCCGGAAAGGCCGAGAAAGACCATTTCGATTGCCACCGCCGACATCATGCCATCGGGTGCGGTGATAGAGTCTCCGTTGGCGGTATCTCGTTTAAGTGTAAAAAAAGCAAATTAAGATAGAAAGTGCTAATTTATTTCAACGAGTAACCAATAAAAGGTCTCTAAATAGGCCTTTCTCTCTATAATCACGACTAACTGTTAGGTTTATATATGATCTAACATAAAGGTAGTCTCTGTTGTTTTTTTATTTTATAACATTTTTTCCTATACTATAAATTTTACCTGTATTCTTCTTTATATATGTTATCTTCTGTTCTATTTGTATGTGTATATATATATTATTGTATTTTATATATATATTATTTTTTATTATTTTTTTTTTTTATAGAAACGCTTTATATGAGCTAGGGCTAAGTAGAGGTAGGTACTATAATATCACACAATGCCAATATATAGTTAAAGGTAATATATATATGAGGTGATATACGTCATAGTGATAGTGCAGTATATTTCTTTTTAAGGGGCTTACTATACTTATATATATAATATATATATATATATAATAATATATAATGATAAAAAAACTTGTTATTTTGTTACATTGAGTACGTTAAAGTGATAATATATTTTGATAATTTGACTAGTATATTTATAGGTAAAATTATTGATTAATATACTAATATAGTATAGTTATTATATATATACTAGTATATTTCCGCACAAAATTAGACCAGCATCCCAGCAATGTAATATTCCTTTTCCAGGTTGCTGTTGGTAGTTTTTTGAGATATGGATTTGTGGGTTCTTCTAGAATCTAGAGGCTGAACCCATAATATATATATATATATAGTATATATATATATATTATATATAATATATATAGTATAATAGTATATATATAGTATATATATTAGTATATGTATAGATATTAAGTATATATAATAATGTAGTAAAGTTAATATTATTATTAATACTGTTATGACTATCACTATATAGGTAATATATTTATATTGCGAATTTGTTTGGAAAGTGCATTTTAAGTGATTATTTAAGTATATTAAATGTATATCTCTGGAGGTTAAAGACAAGTTTAATTTACTAGGATATTCATAACAGTATCACTTACTTAATGAGAGTATTTTGTCTCCTTCAACTAAAATGTTCAAAGAGAATGTTTTTGGCTTAAATTTGTGACTTGTTTGTACTGTCACAAAGTCAAAACTATCTAGAAGATTATTTATCTTCGTAAGGAATATTTCTTAAATTATTTTAATTTAGGTTAAAGGCCCTGAACTTTGTGTCTCTTGTGCGAAGCGATTACACATTCATTAGTTGTCAGAAAATAACTAAATTGTCGTGATGAAGTATAAAGATAATGGGTTCCGTATTACATATCAGCGTCATTATCGTATTATGCGTATTATATATAGTACTATTTATATTTAGTATAATATTCATATATTATGAGGAGTAGAGAGGCGCACCTAGCACTCCGTTACTCATGAATATATATATATATAATATATACATATATTATACTACTAACTATCATATAATACTTAATTATATTGTTTTAGATATTTATATAATACGTATATGATAATTATATTAATGGGTATTTAAATCTTAATAACACTAATAAATAGGTATACTTGTTTACATTTATTGATACATTTAACATATATATATATTAATTAAGTATATATATAGATATATATAGTATTTATAGTATATAGTATTCAATTACGATATATATATTTATAATATATATCCAATATAAGTATTATCTAGAGAATACTCATAGTCTATAAGCGATCTAAGTATGTTAATTATTAAGTCTTTATTTATATTATTATGTAAGAATAAATAAGTCTACAAGCTGAGACCATCTGAGGACTGTCGAGCAGGTTTTGTCGTAAATGGAAATGATGCGTAAAAAAAGGCATTTTTTGGATGAGTTCATATGAAGGCGCTCGGATTCTTCTAAATAGTTTGCGAAATATGGAAGGGGCTTCACATATGATGCCAGCCGGCTCCTTCATGCGGTGTAACTGCTAGAGAACTAAGGTGCAGATGAATGTCCTTAGGGCTTGGGTCAAGAATGATGGGGAGGGCGGCCATATATATATATATATATATATATTATATATATATATATATTATATATTATATATATATAGAGGCTGAAATCACTTATATATTATAATATATTATGTTATATAATATATATTATATATTAGTATTAAATATAATATAGTATTATTGTTCTTGTATTTCAGATTACATTTTATACCGTGGCTAAAATAGTTATATATAGTGCTATCTATATAACATACGGAGGGCATACATAGAGTATTATATATATAGAATAATGTATATAGTATATAATATATATATATATATATATATATATATCTATATAGTAATTTTACATATGCTTTAGGTGAATTTTTTTGCCTAGGGCGGAATGAATGGTTAAGAGGGCCCTGCATATATCCAGCAGACAGACACCTCTGGAGGAGAAGTTGGGACAAATCTTGGATAACTGGGCTGCAGTAAATGTTCACCACAGTACCCCTGTAACTGGGAACCTGTTTCCGTGGGAATACCAGGAGGTCTGGGTGGACTTGTTTATATAAGTATTAATACGCATTACCCAGCTTCAAGTGACCGTGGATAAAGGTTTGTTTAGTCAACGGCTTGAGATTCTAAGAGCAATAAGAGGGCAGCCATGGCATCCAGTAATTTTGAAAAATTTATCTTTATATGACCCTATGCAGAATGCAAGAGGAGAGCGAGGAGGAAGATCACAGATAATTGAATCAGATTAAAAATCTCCTTTTTTATATATAATTAAAATGTAAAAATAATTCATCTTTAAATACTTGCGCTTTATATTTTTATATTTTTTTGCGCTGCCTAGAATTGTGCTTTGCAAAAAAATTGTATTTGCGGACATGTGCCGCTTGTGCGCATGCGGACTGTCAATGTTTTATTTGAAAAATTGTGCGACTTTTGCGATGCGGACTAAGTTTTTGCACTTTGCGCTTTTGCGTTTGCGCATTAAAAGTTTAAAATTTGCGCTCCCACCTCTTGATAATATATATATATATATATATAGTAATATATGATGTATATATATATATATGATATATATAATAGTATATGTATATAGTATTATATATATAAATATATATATATATATTATATATAATAATACATAATATATATATATATACATATATTTATATACATATTATATACTATATATATATAAAGTAATATATATATAGTATATATATATATAGTATATTATATATATATAATATATATATATTATATTATATTAGTATATATATATATATATAGATATATATTATAATATATATATTATATATTGGAGTAGCTCCTCCCGAAACGCATCATTGCAGTGTAACTAAAAAATTGATAAGCAGCTTTACAGGAAAATAAATATCAATTTTGATTTTAGCAAGAAAATTCATCGATGAAACTAAAAAAAAATTATTCGTAAAATTATATGAAAAATTAAATATTAGTATAATCTTTGGTCTGGCAAGTACGCTCTCACAACCTTGCTAGTCTCATACAAACCTAGCCTCCATTTTCTTTGCTTTAGTGCGCGAGAGGAAGAGTGCTGCAAATGTAGTTTTTTATTTCTGCTCTGGAGGAGAAATTGTTTAATTTTTCCTTTTAGTTATTGTTTTTGGGGGTTCGAGCCGACGGAGGGACAGCGGGGGGACAAGAGTCCCGCCCGTTCGTCCCCCGGTAAGTGCGAGGAAAACCCCCCGTGGGTATCTGAGAGTCGCATCGTTGTTGTTTAAATTGCGCGAGGTAGGTCCTTTTAGTTATAAAAGAAAAAAATTCTTCAATCATTGGTGGCACCTTTGCGCGCATGTGTCCTCGGAGAAGGAGTCGGAGGTACTCGAGCTTCTTCGTTTTCTCATAAAACGGTAATATCTCAATTGAATAACCCTATTTTTAACCAATTTTAAATTTTTCAAAGCGTTATTTTTATTTTTATTTTTAATTCATGAATAAATCTCCCTGATTTAATTAAATGGTTTATTTATCTTTTGCCTTGGTACTGCGCGGATGTTGTATGGTTTTTTTTTTGTTACTGCATGTTGCTTTCGGGCAATGACCTATGATATATATATATATTATATAGTATATATATTATATTATATATTATAGTATATATATATAGTGATATATAATATATATACCTATTATAATTATTATTAATATAGAAAGAGAAAGAAGAGAAATGAATGTTAAAGAGTTAAAAGTATTATAATTATATATTATATGTAGCGTATATATATATATATATATAGTGTGTATTTAGTATGTATACTTTATCTCGGCAGGGTGTAATAATATATATATTGTTAGTGATATATGGTGTAATATAATATGGTATAGTATATATTTATATATATATATGTAGAGTTAAATATATATATAGTATTGATATATATATATTATATATAATATATATGATATATATATATAAGTATTTATATATTATAGTTATTATATAATAGGTAGTACTATATAGTTGTATATTAGGGTAGTGTTATATAATATATATAATATATAGTATATATATATATATATAGTGGGTATAGTTCCGAGGATTTCTTCATATTTAGTATATATATATGTATGATTATGAGTGCTGTTATAGTATATAGTTATATATATATGTGTATGAGGTATGATAATATATATATATAGTTATATATAAAATATAGTAATGTATATACGTGATATTATATATATGAGTATATGTATAATTGATAATAGTATATTTTTATATTTATAATAGTATATGTTAATGTTATATATTATTTTGTTATAGTATATAGCTATGGACCAAAGTTACTTACGCCCGACACGGGCGCGGACGCTCGGATCAAAAAAAAATTTCACAGGGAGGCTCCGATGGATAGATTTTTTTCATTTTTTGGAAATGATGAAGATGATTCATCTTGTAACTTTTACAGTACTTGAAATAGATGCTGAAGAGGACTTCATTCTGCAGTGTTTAGATAGTAATTATATATATTATTATATATAGATTGTTATGTAGTTCGTATATTATATGATATAGATTTAGTATATAGTATTGTATATAGTAATTTATATTGTGATTATTGCTATTATCATAGTATAGGTAGGTATATATATAGGGTTAGTTAGTATGGTATGTAATAAATATATGTAAGTATTATTATATTAAGTTTTATTAGATATTATAATATTATATATAATAATAGTAAGATTTAAATGCATAAAATTTTATAGTATTTAATATATATATATATATGTATATAGATTCAGTATTATATATATAGTATGTATTTAGTATGTATTAGTTAGTATCAGTGATATATATATTAAATATATTATATATAGATATAATATATTAGTACGATGTATAGTATATATATAGTATATATATACTATATATTATTATTAGTTGTCTTTTTATATATATATCTTATTTGTAAAGGTATTACACTGCTCGGCAATGGTAGCGGGGCTCGGAGCCGACGGGGAGACACACGGGGGGGACGGTTTTGCCATACCCGTAAGGGAGGAGGGGCGGAGGAACCCCAGACGGACTGAGCGCGTCAGACAAGTTACCATGAGCGGGGAGTCCGGAGGACCATCCCCCGGAGGGGGGTAAAATTAGCTCCCTACCTTACGGTAGTTCCCTGGAAGGCCCGAGAGACGCCCGACTCCTGCAATCGGTGCGGTATATCCCCCTGGGGTATTCTGTTAGTTAAAAAAACAAAACAAAAACTATACTAGAAGTCTAGTTTTTAATATCGAAGCAACGTATAAAGGTCTTTAATAGGCTTTCCTCATGTTACTATAATTAATCTAACAATAATTTTTTTTTTTTTTTTTTTAAATTTGTCGCTAACTAAATTTACCAGGATTCCCAAAAATTTCGCTGTAGCTACTGTAGTTTTTGAGTTTCTTTTTTTTTTTTTTTTTTTTTTTTTTTTGTTTGGTTTTTTTTTTTTTTTTACCATTTCGCAGATAAATACCGTCTTTAAATGTATCATAGGAGGCTGACCTGTGAAATGTTTTTTTTGGATACTAGCTCCCGTTCCGCTGTGGCCAGTTAAGTTAAACTTTTACATATATATATATATAGTATATATAGTATATATTATGTATATATATATAGTGAGTATACTTTATATATATATATATATATATATATATATGTATATTATATATAGTAGATATATATATATATGCAGCATGCAAAAGACTTGCAAATAACTAGAATAACTATACATCTACAGGAAATAAATAACATTTTTGGGATTTGGTAGCAAGTAATTTCAGTCGAATTAACTTTAAAAAAAAAGTTTATTTTTATTCTATTATTTATATAATAAATTTTTTTAAAATATTTTAGTTAAAAATCTTAGACCTGAAATAGTGCACGATCTGATTGACGCTTGGAAGGGATTCGTCTTTGTCGGGAGTTAGTCCGAGAGCAAAAGTTGCCATACCATTTTTTTTTTTACGCTTTGGAGGAAATATTATTAGTTTTTTCTTATTTATATCATTTAGGGGGTTCGACCCCGACGGAGGGACAGAGGGCCCCCGCGTCGTTCGGTAAGGCCGAGAAACCCCGATTCTATCCATCGTTCTTGTTTACTCGTAGGTATTCTCTTTAGTGAAAAAAATCAACATTTGGGGCACCTTTGGCGTGCTGTCATCTCGGTTGAAGGGAAAATC
>JABUQX010081991.1:0-32586 GCA_015478945.1 Trachelipus rathkii
TATTTACTTAACGATTCATACCTTACAGCAGTAAATCAGTAAATCAATAGAGGTGTTACTAACACCAAAGAGATTAGTATGCTTTTGTCTTTACCTGCTTAAACTGGTTTGATCTCATCGCTCTCACACGCTCTATTGTTTTATCTGCTTACTCGCTTTAACTCAATATTTTTACTTGCTAAACTCATCATGTTTTTACCGTTTACTGCTTTAACTCACCTATTCTTTACTGCTTAAACTCATATATTATTAACATTAATGTTTTCTTTTATATTTTTTATTTATTATTATCTTTTTTTTATTATTTTATTTTTGTTTTAATGACTTTTTATTTATTATCTTTTTTATTATTATTTTTATTTTGTTTTAACTTTTTATTTATTATCTTTTTATTTTATTATTATTTTATTATTATTTAAAAATTGTAATGTAAGACAAACACACGCAGTGTCGTTATATAAACATTTTATTAAAATTAAAATTGTAACGTTAATTGAAACATATACCTTACTGCTTTACAGCTTTAATTAATCTCATTATTCACTATTCACTTGACGAGTAATGGAAGTGGAGAAATTTACGTTCCGAAGTCGGCTACTGTTTGTAGCTTGGGCCGACAGGCCCTGTGGTAAAAGCCTTTTCTATTTTTAAATATTTAAAGGAAATGGAGATTTTTGAGCAAGCCCCTGTAAAAATAATATGGTGTATAATGTTTATCAGGAAAAATTTTAAAGAATATAAAGATGGATTCATTTCATGAAGGCATATACGATATTAGATCGTTGGACAATATACATGGCCATAAAATTATTGTATTAAATGATTTAATGCACAAATTGAATTTGGAAATAGCAGAAGCGTTCACTGTTTATTCTCACCATCTAAATATCTCTGTGTTTTTTTCATAACACAGAATATTTTCAGCTAAAGCAAGCAATATGCGAGGTTTCTTTAAACACTGCAGTATTACTGTGTTGGCAGAGAAGAGACCACTGAGTCAATTAATGTAATTCGGCAACTCAAATGTTTCCCTTCAAGACGGAAATAACTTATGTTTGCTGAGCAAGATAAAAAAGCGCACGTTAAGCTCGATAGCGTATCAGAGTCGAACGTATCCATGTCCAAAAACATTCACAGACGCACAGAGTGCTGCTGGTCCGTACAAGAGACCCTAGTCCTATAGATATATAGAAAACTCGGAACTCGCCGGTGTCAGCGCCTTATAAGCAAGCTTAATAATGAGCTGCTAGTTTGCCAAATAATCTCTACCACTCATTATAGAAAAAACTTAAACAAGCTTGAATACCATCTGAAAAAGTAACTATAATTAGTGAGGATCGAGAACTTCATCCCGCTGTGTTCGTGAATCTGTTACAATTTATAAAAGCAAAATTGTTCATTATAAACAGCCCTCAGAAGGTAAAGCTACGTCGTATCACTATCGAAACCACTCATTAAAACTCTCCCTTAACATAAAAAGATCTGAAAAATAAAAAGATCAACAATTCGAGGAGGAGGAGGGTATGTCTATCAAAATGTTTCTCCGTTATAGCTCCATTGATAACTAAGTAGGTGTGATCCTCATTATGAAAACAAGGTGGCCTGTAGCTTCCATATATCGAAGTATGGAAATGAAGTAGTAGGGGGTCACATGTAGCAGCATCTTGCACAGAATTTCACACCTCTCATATGCATGTCTAACATTCGATAACCTGGCCATTACTGCGCACACTGTGCAAAATACCCAAACACATCATCAGCATTCACAACCCAATATAGATGCAATTCACATCAGATGCATCGACATTACTACCTCTTTCACCTTCACAACAGTTGCACCAGCAGAATCCATATATTGTGAGCGACTCATTATTCTTTTGCAGCAAGCTATAATAGCTTATATGATCCTAAAGTTAATCAGATATCCAATTACGAGAAAGACGTGTTACAGGATATTGAGAGAGAGACATAACATCCATGAGAAAACGGATCTTTATAGCTCAAGATGCCAATATTCAAAATTGATAGATCTTAAGACTTGCATCTACAGGCCTCACTACGTACCCGATGCGAGGAGTGATGTAGATTATACCTATATGAAGTAATGAAGTGAAAAATGAAGATAATTAAAATATCCTAGAGGAGAGCTTAACTATTAGAGTGCGTAAATCAGAAAATAGCTTTAAATATAGCCAGATTAAAAGAACAATTATCTTTTATAAAAAATAAGGCAGATCGTAAATGATGATGAAATAGTTAAAGGATCAAGATAGTTGGTGGATTTGAAGCTGATCTCTCACGTAATGGAAGACAGGGTCCTGTAAAAGGATGCGAATGAAATCAAACAAGAACTTCAGACTAATAATTTTCCCCACATAGTAATTCTTAATACACACGATTAGCCGACTTAGATATATAACCAAGAGCCTGATTCAAGTCCATTCAGGTATTGTCTTACGCTCGAGATAAATTTAAAACGTGTTTACGCAGAGAAAGACATAAGAAAAAACACCTTATCACACCACCCAGGTGGATTATCGGTCATCATTGATTCATTAGTGATATATAGATAGGGACGATTAGAGACTATATAAATTGCTCATATATATACTTATATAGATATATATAGCCTATATACTATATATATATATATTATATAGAGATATATATTATATATATATATTATAATATATATATATATATATATACAAATATATATAAATATATGATATATATCTATATTATATATTATGTATATATATATATATATATCTAGAATTCATATCATATATATATTTACGTTTGTATGCTTGTCACATAAATACTGGGAGAGTATGATATTTTTAAGCCTTTCTTTAACCCTCTTTAATCTTTATACACTTTTTTTGTCGGTCAATATATAACTATCTACTATGTATATACTATATATATATATATATATAGTAATATCATATATAATATAAGCGTATAGTATAATATTATATAGGTTATACTATATATAATATATAAACTATATATAGAATATATATATATAATATAGTATATTATAATATATATATATATATATACATATATATATATATATATATAGCTATAATATATATAAGCTATTATATAGAGCTTATATTAATCTAAGTATACCTGATCACTTACTATAAGGTTATACGTTGAGCCAGTAGTCCACACACGCCGACGGCAAAGATGTAGTTGCCATAAGTATTACTTTCAATCGGAGGGAAACGCAAATAGTTTTGTTTCACTAGGTTGCTTTAAGGTATCCTAATATTGACGAAAAATAAAGAGTTAAAGAGCATATTAGAGGGTGAAGAGGCATTTACTCTAAATAAACCTGTAAGAAAAAAATTCCTACGCCAGAAAACATATCTCCCACAGATCGAGTATGGCAATTAGATGTATCGGAAATGATTAAATTAGTTCTTCATAATGATTGAATTTGCAATGCATACTTTTACTAATTGACGTATACTCTAGATCCTTGTGGTTGAAACACTTAAAAGATAAAAATGATCACTACAGTTGCTAGCAGCTGTACTCTACAATTTAGGGATGAAGCGGAGAAAACGCCTAAATCATTTTGACAGATGTTCGGAATGTGGAATGTCAGAGGGACGAGAATGTTTTCAGGAGTTGCTCTGGGAGTTGGTATAGGAGCTATTACAAAGCATTTTCCGTAAACAAAGCGGCTATATTTGAAAGAGTCCAGCGTACTATTAAAGAACGGAATGCATAGGTATTTTACTAAAATGCATTTTTTAATATATTGATATACTGGACGATCTAGGTTATTCTTATATACTGAGATCTTACATAGAACTATAAAGATAACTCCTTTAGAAATGTTAAAGATAAGGCCAATAGAACATATGCTGTATCGAAAGAAAACAAATAAAAGATAATTCAGGAATAAAGACTATGTAAGAGTATCTCGAACAGAGAAAGATTTAGAAAGGAATATGATACCGGATGTCTATCAGTCTTTTAAAGTGCACATACGCTGCCGTACGTGATAGTTTAACACGTCTTATTATCTGGAGATGTTATATGGTGGAAAAAAATATAAAGGAGGGTTCTATAGAAACACGAAATACAAAAGTAAGGTTCAACCTGTACTCCACGAAATATAAAATTGAAAACATTACTTCCAGAACAAGTGGCTCCTGTCAAGATTGTGGTGAAATGGAAGGATACCGCCTGCTAAGTAATACTTATATAAGAAGCAAGTGAAACTCAGAATTATTAATGAGTTGTCATTATAATCACATGGAGAGTGTAAAAGATCACTTCTATTAACTCTTCCGTCTTCAAGCCTCTGGATTTACGAAACTCTCGGATTTTACAACTTTGTTAATGAATCCTATACAACTGAAAGAAAGACACACACTCACGCCATTATATGAAATATATAAATACAGAATAGAATAATTTTCCCTCGATCAATCTATTCTGGATGTTGTGTAGCAGAAGTGTAAATGTGTTTGTATAACTAATATTACAAGTGGAAAGATACTCGTGATCTGCCTAGCTACAATTAGTACAAAAGAATACTTCTTGAAGATTTTTACTTTCGCGTGAAGGCATATTCTTAATAAATCGGTGTTGCTTTTTACTCAAGAGTGCATTTAAACGATATCTTTGATATGAGTATTATGTGTAAGAAGGACTTGGTAATAGTCAACTGAAATGCGTACCTATGAAGATAAATGTAATAACTGCAATCTTTAAGTCACAAGTAAGTGTATAACTGCGAGGATCGTGATATGTTTTTCTGGAGTTCACCCATGGCAGTCAGTAAACATTTCGTAAACGTGATGCTCGAGGTTGGAT
Source organism: Trachelipus rathkii (assembly GCA_015478945.1). Lineage (NCBI taxonomy): Eukaryota > Metazoa > Arthropoda > Malacostraca > Isopoda > Trachelipodidae > Trachelipus > Trachelipus rathkii. The sequence continues at coordinate 4,846 of JABUQX010081991.1, forward strand.
ATACTCATCATTGATATCCCTACTAAGAGGGTTTACTATCTTGGAGAATAATCGCAATGACTCCCCCACTGAACAAAAAGATGCAGCAGATGCGGAGTACTGCATTATACATGCACCCCATCCGAGATGCTCCACAACATAACAAATGGTGTATATACAAATAATTGATCATCAATATGTAGCGGTTAATAACTAAAGCCTTTATTAAGAGTAGGTCATACTTTTTCCCAAACCGCAGCAGTAAACGTTATACATTCCCTAATGCTTTTCATCTATCTACCTCTGAATAGATCAATATTTTGACTCTGTACGCGTGCATATAAAAGATGTTAGAACAGGAAGAAAGATATGATAGAACAGAGAGTAAGTTCTGCAAAGTTCATAATAGAAGAAACACGATTCAGTAATTACAGCATAATGGGATTGTATAAGGAGGTGTAAGTCAGTATATTTGTGTCATTCATTAACGATACTCCTCACAGTGTAAGAGTATATCAGAAGACACTTCCTGATATAATGGACGATAAAAGGGTATTCAGTTAAGAGGACAAAATGCAGAGGGGGTATGGCCTTGGTGATTTTTGACAAGCTATGGGAGAAGGAAGCTCTTACTCACAGAGAGGTGAGGAAGTATGATACCGGAAAAGCTATAAGAACAGTTTGCATACCTATTCCAAGATATTGCTGGAGGACATAATCTCGTACAGCATTTAAAAAGACTGTATTGCCCATGTTTCAGATGAAATGTTGGATGATGTTAAGCGTAATAAGACGTAAAATGTCAGGGTCAAGGTCGAGGGGCCAGCCAAGACAGATTGGCATACAGAAAAAGGAAAACACGCGGAAAAAAACTCCCTAAAGAAGAAAATGTATTGATGTATTTGCTATTTCAAATCGTATAACTGATAACTTTTCATACCAGAGGTTGTGTCATACTCGTTATATAAGCTATCGTTTTCATGAAAATGTTCATTTATACGATAGACCTTCGCACATGCAAGATCGCATTTCCTTTCATCCGTCTAGTCCTAGATTGTTTGTATAGAGGACTTGGGATCTCTCTTCTCCATGAACCCTACACAGATAAGCGTACGAATTCAACTTTATCAGTATTAATCCTTTTCATTCATTACAATACAGAATGTTCTCTAGATTCCAGGCACTTCTGATCAGTAACTAGATCCCTCTAATGTGTTTTTATAGTTAAAAAGAAATTCCAAACCTGATGGTACAGATCTCCCTTCGGGTGATGTATATACACAGAAATCATTTCTGTATACATGTTTCACCCAGGTTGAAGTATCTTAACGGGACTTCACTAGGTGCGTCAGCGGTAATTATCCTTATAGAGCTATATAAGATACATTTGTTTCACACTATTCAGACGAGCTAAACCGTTTCTCTCCAGTCATGTGGTTTTTATAGTTTCAGAGATGAGACTGCACTGCACATATAGATAAAACAGCTAAAGTCATAAATAATTACTTATGAATTGTACGGTCGATCACATGGCGATATCTTCTCATCCTTCTACCATCTGTTAGATACTCGAATCATTTTATCCAACGGTCAAATCCTAAATTTGCTCTTAAGAATAAAAGTAAACTACTGCTACACGCTCATGTCACAGACTTGGCTTTCAAAACTGGTTGGAGGCTTTATCCTATGTCAGAAATGTGAAATAATCAGCCACAAGCGTCATTTGGAAAATTGAAAATTCCGCTTTGAATACTATAAAGCAAAGTATTTATTAAGAGATGTGTATATATCTAATTATATTTTAATTCACTCAAGGAATTATCGAGTATCAGTATCCCCAACATTGTGAATTGTGAAATAAAATTTACCACAGAAAGTAATAATAGGGATTGTGGTAACATGACCGCTAAACTACCGGGATATAAAAAGTCACGCGCTATAAATTCACTACCTTTCGGCCTTAGGTATCAGTTTTTTACATGTGAATGGAGCTGCCTCTACGGAGTGATTATGAAATGTTATACAACGGGTATGGTAATCTCGAACCTTTTCGACTTAGATGCCATACTGTATCAATGTGAAATGATAGTGGGACGGCTAAAATCTTGAAGAATAGCAAGATGTAATTATCCGACCTATGATCTTACTGCACTTTTCAGCTTGTAACGCCTATTCATTTAAAACATTTTGAGGAAAGGGTAACCCGGATACAGTCCTCTCGTTTTGGAGGATCGAGTCTACAATCACCCATGCACTGTAGTGGTCTATCTTGACCATCCTCAACTCATTGAGATTGATTGACCGAGTAACGGCTCAACGTAACTTTGAATAATTAAAGATGAATGAAAAGGAATAAAATCGTCGCTCTCAAAAATGAACAGCTTTTCGATGTTTTGCTATTAACGAAAATAGAACCTGTCAAGTAGTGAAGGAACTGCTTCATATTCAATACATTTCCCTCGTCAGCAATCACCTCAACGGACCGATTGGATATCGTTTGATAGAGGGCACACAAAACGATGTGTTCACATAATTGATTTCTTTGAAGCTTAAACCCTTTATATTGAATAATCATTATCTTCACCGCTTATTTTTAAAATACATAATGTAAGTTGTGTATTAGAAACTGATGTCTTCCTCTGTTCAAATCCCCCTATCTCTAATTATGTGTGGATGTCTATTGTATTTGTTTTCATTAGTATGCCTTTTTAAATAATGTCATGTTTTATATAAACTTGTAAATTATTTGATGCTAAACATTATTGTGTTTATGTCAATGATTTTATATGTCTTCTAATTATAGTAATTAAATGTTTAACAATGAAAATGCGAATTTACTACCCCTAAAACTCGTATATATAAAGGGTTTTTAATAAATTTCGTACATTTTTTTAATAAAATGGGCTCATGTCGGTTATGCGTGGTTTTTCTTAACATTAGCATTTTTAAAAGTTAATAATAAAATAATAAAAAAAGATATAAATAAAAAGTATTAAAAACAAAAATAAAAATAGAGATAATAAGAAGATAATAAATAATAAAGTAGAGAAAAAAAAATAAAAGTACACACACAAAGATATATAATAAAATCAAAACACTAAAAGGAAAAATACTGTTAATACAATATATGAGTTAAACAGTAAACTGCAAATATGAGTAAACGCTATAACAGTAAAACAGACGTTTAAAGCAGTAAACACATAAAATGAGTTAAAGCAGTAAAGTTTCAGTAAAACTTATATGTAGTAAAGCATGGTAAAACTTATGAGTTATCAGCAGTAAAAGCAGTAAAACAAGAGTTAAAGCTCTTGGGTGTTAGGTAAAAGCACCTCTATTGATTTACTGATTACTTTTAGGTATGGTAATTTAATACTATATGAGTTAAAGCATGTTAAAATATATTTGTAAAGTTAAATAAAACATGAGTTAAAGCAGTAAAGCATGTAAAACAAAGCATACTAAATCGCCTTCGGTGTTAAGGTAACAGCTCTTTAGATTTACTGCTTCTACCTGTTTTAAGTATGTAAAGTATCTGTTTTTAACTAAAATTTCGTACCATTGTAGTAAAATGAATGAATCTCATAGATATTTGAAAAGAAATTCTTTCGAATAGTTTACATTGATATCAATATTTTTTCCGTTCGCCTGCGGTAATATTGCGTCAGCGGACGCACGCGGCGGCGGTTACGCGGAAATATTCCGCCTGCGGGCGGGCGGTTTCGCGACGGCGTTCACCTGCGGACGCGGACTCTGAAACGTTTGCGGCCACTGCCCAAAATGTGTAACTCTTTAGATATAATTTCTATCGGGCTAGAATAGTGTTTAGAACAAATACTAACTCATAGTACGAAGCAATGCTAGCAACTTGTAATATACAGCAATCGATCCCCTCATTACCTTATAACCTAGGGTAGATCACCCCATAATTAGGGCTACAGGCGTACGGGGAGACTAGAAAGGCTGCAAAAAATGGCACTCCGTTGGCCTATGTCGCACTACATTGGCACTAATGTGACACTCCCCTTTGGCACTCATCTGGCACATCGATCTACTGGCACTACATTGGGTCATGCACTCGGCACTGGAACCCTGGCACTCATTCTAATACTCATAGAAACTAATAGAACACCACTAGATACTCCTTACGGTGATGGGGAACCATCAAAGTTGAACGTAAAAGCTGAACCATCAAATGCTGAGTCATCAAAGATGGCAACATCAAAGCAACAAAGTTGAGCCAACAAAGATGAATCACAGATAGGTTACATAAAGATTATAGGTCATTAGAAGTTGAAGGCATCACAGTTGAGGCACAATAATGCTTGAATGGCATCAAGCTGGGCATGCAAAAAGCTGGGGCATCACCAGTCTATAGGCATGCAAAGTTGAGCCCATCAACAACTGAGGATGACAAGAGTAACGTGTGTGTTGTGTGTCGTGTGACCTCTGCGGATGGAAATAAGTTTAGAACTACATCCTAACAGGTCAGGTACCTCATGAACCGCTCATGTTCACAGCAGAGCCAGTCTACCTACCAAGGGCAAGCGGCAGGTACCCTTGATTGAGCTCAAGATAATCCTTACTAAGCCTCCTACTGAACTTTAAGAATGGGTTCAATTCAGCCCTTGGATAACGAGAAGGTAATGTAAAAGTCTGTTAAGGCAAACGAGGAAAAAACAATCAAAAAAGGAGTTAGCAGAAGGTAGATTGGTAAGCGCTTAATTTTACTACAAAAATAATATAACGTAAAAATCCAATACTTTTCGTAACTATGGATGATAATTTAACCTTCAAATTTGTAACTGGAAAACCAAAGGGTTTGGTCGAAAAAATGGTTACCAAAAAATTAGGGTTGGCCAAAAATTAGGGTGGGCCAAAATTGATCCATGGAAGACCAAAAGGTTGATCGAAAAAATTAGGGTGGGACACGTACAACGGTTGCTGCGCACCCGTTTGGCAACCCTTTTCGAAGGGTTGCAAAAATTGGGGTTAAAAATGGCACCCTGGAATACAAAAGGGTTGGCTGAAAAATTTGGGTTCTCAAAAAGGTAGCGGTCAAATGCCAAAAAAGGTCAGGCCAAAAAAGGTCAAGGTCAGGTAAAAATTTAGGCCAAAAAAGGTCAAGACCAAAAAAGGTCAAGGTCTGTCAAGGTCAAGGTCGGTCAAGGACACTAACAATATTACCTTCCTACTACTATCGCTAACACACACAACTCCCGTGAAAGCAGGACAGCAACTGAACGATGAAAATGATACATAAAAACTAGAATAATTACAAATCTGTCCATTGGTTGCCAGATACTGCACAAGCAATACTTTGAAGGTTTGGTAAATTAATAGTCAAATATCTTTATTCCATTTTCCTGGTGTTTGTAATATAGTTCAATAAAAGTGAAAAAAAATAGATCACATAAACTGTAGTTCAAAATGTGGAATTTTTAAAATTCCATAATAAATTTCTTTTATTATATTATACTCCAATATAATATATGATACTTATTACTAATATAGTAATTAGATTATATAATAGTAATATAATATATATATATATAATAACTATAAATGAAGAGTATATATAATATACTAGATAGCTATATAATAAATATATAGATGATAATAATAATATATATATATTAGTTATATAATACTATATATATAATATAATATATGGTAATATTGGAGAGAGCCCTATTTTTTTTATAAAAACTTTCAGAGTTTCAAAAACGAATTGAAGATTCGATAATCAATATATGTATACCAACACCCATACCCCCATCGATCCACCAAATTGTATATAATGTTATATAAGCAACGAACCATATTGAATTTTAATGAATAAATGAATGTCTTATGATAGGATCGGATAAGCCACGGAGTCTACGTTTTTTTACGCCTATTTTTAACGAATCGATGAAAGTGTGTTTAAGCATGCCATCACAATTGTGAAGTTAATTAAGTTAATGAATGTTCAATTTCGCTGTAAAATTAAATAGTGAATAAATTTATATCTTTCTCTAGAAGGTCACCTCAAGTTTTACTCGCTCAGTATTTGGCTCACGAAGAAGTTTCATATTTAATAATTATGTCTCATTTGGTTCAAGCACGCACACACACTAACAACATAGTGCGAATTTTCAGATGTTAACCACTGTATGAGAAACAGTAAAGCAATTTCATGCAAGTGTCGATGTTTTATTTAAAAACTCTTTTTTAAACTCTCTATAGTATATTTTGAGTAAAGTTCGGGGACTCGTCGTTCAAATGCATTAGTGTTAGGGGCGTAATGGGGCTCCATATATCTATTAGGTTAAGGTGCTTAAGTTCACTTATTTGTCAGCCAATTCATTCAGGGTTAGGGGTAATATGGAAGAATATACCAGGTACTGTGGGCTTACATAATCTATTAGGGTCATGTAAATTTTCTAATAGTCTAGGTGTAGGATACGTTTTGTTAGGTAGACACCAGATTTACTATATATATATAAATCTAATATATTAGTATTATATATATAATATTCAGGTATATATATTATATTATATAGTATAAAGAGTATATAATATATATTAAATTATTATATCGATGTGTGTATCGTGAACTTTGAAATTTTTTGACGAAATATGGTGATTCATGATCTACGCAGGGCTTACCCACAGTATATATTATATATATATTTATATAAGTAATACAGTATAGTATAAACAGTAGTAGTTACGCGACTAAGAGCCGCATGCGTAATAGTATTACTATATACTTATATATATATTATAATTATATATTATATATATATGATATATATATATATACCTATATAAGGTATAGATTATAATAACTATATTATATAATAATATATATAATAGATATATATATAATATATATATATATATATATATATTTATATATAGAGCTAACTATATAGTATCACAAAACCATATTATATAGTCATATATATATAGTTACTGATCCCTTGATGATATATCGATGAGTAGTATATAATATATTATTATAGTATATTATTTTCACATGGAAAGAATGAATGATAGTGGTTTGTGTGTACGCGGATATATATATAGTAGTATATTATATGTAGACATTATACTATAATATATATTATGATAGTATATATATATATATATAAACTTCACTTTATATGATTATGTATTATATATATTTATATATATATAACTATATATATATTATTACATATATGAGCATACTAGATACTACATACATACCATAATCCATCCCCAGAACATTACATACATTACATACATATCATACATACATATACATACTACATACATACATATGGACTTACATACATACATACATACATACATAATACATACATACATACATACAACATACATACATACATACACTACATACATACATATCATAACATATAATATATATATACTATATATACTATATATAGTCTATATATATATACTATAATATAATTACTATATATATATATATATAATATTATATATATATATATATACATTACATACATACATACATTACAAAACAAAACATAACATACATATCATACTTTACATAATACATACATACATACATACATACATACATACTACATACATATATATATATATATATATATATTATTTATATATATATATATAATATTAATATATATATAATATATATATATATATATATATATATATATAAGAACGGATACATAACGGCAGAGCCTTTGGGCTGTGCCCTTACCGTTGCACCCTCCCTTCGGGTACCCGAGATGGGTGCTTCATCCATCCCTCTGGGGATGATCTCCAAGTAGTGGGTACAGTTCTGCCAAATCGTCTCTGTATGATCAGTAGTAAAGGATTGAATATGTTGGATAAGTGGCGCAATTCGTTAAAGCTTTTGATAAAAAATGAAAGTACCCTAATGATAAGCCTCCGTGTAAGCCCAACTGAAACATGCTGTATGCATTATTGCATCAAACCTTGGTAAGTATGATAGTTAGGTTGTTTGTAGGGGTGTAAGGGGAGTAGGTTACCCATTGCGATGCTATTGTAGTTACTCTACTGATATTTAATCAGTGTACGTTGTTAATGTTGGCTGTTTATTCGTACGTAAGGCATGTTATGTTCTTAGTTTATGGGATATAATTTTATTTTACGGTGTTAAAAATTTTTATAATGATATTAAATATAAACAATAATAATAATAATTAATAATATATACTTCAATAAAATAAATGAATAATAATAATATAATAAATAATAAAAATATAATATTAATAATAATCATAATAATAATATAATATAATGTCATGTTTTTGGATAATAAATAATATTTTGTTCGTTTATGTATAGTAAAGATCGAGATTGTTATGTTGATGAGTGGAGCTCATCTTCTAAAGAATGAACAATGCACATCGCTGATATGTTGTTAAGTAACACAGTGTTGTTAGTAAATTCGATTAACCCTAATGTTGCTAGGTAGGTTAGTTTGTTAGAGGGTGTAAGAGACGTATTTAAAGGAAATTATTAGAGTTATTTACTGCTTTGACACGGTTATGTAACTTTGCTTAAGTTAAATTGATATTTAATGTAAATTTGAAAATATATTGTCTTGATAGCTGTACACAATTGTTAATTTAAAGCATTGATCCGTTAGTTCAGGGTAGATTTAAGATCTGTTAGGCTTATAACTAGCTTTGTTAAGAAAATGACAAGTTTTGTAAGATATTACTGTGTTATCTGGTGATGATGTGTTAGAAACGTGGGCTTAGGTTAAGTTTTTGCTGAGTAATGTTAGGTTAGACAGAGAATTTTGCTAATGTCTACGTTTATTCATAGTTTCAAAATGATGGTTATATTTGATGTGTAAGACACTTTGATTGAAATAGTTCGAGTTCATAGTTTCAAGATGCTGGTACCTTTGATAGTTTTTACATTATGTTAAGGAATTTTGTTAGATATACTGCTTTAGCTTCGCTGCTGATGATATGATTGAAAAATAGGGATAGGTTGAGTTTTGAGGTGTAATGATGGGTAGGTTGAGAACTAATTCATAGGTCCAAATGCTATTGTCTTATTCATAATTCCAAATGTTAGTATCTATTGTATGTTTTCGCCTATTGTAAGTGTTAGATTGTTAGGCTAGTTTAATTTCTGTTACGTTTTTGTTTAAATATTACTATGACAATGTGAAATTAACACTGATTTGTTAGAGAAATGATAAGTTTCGTAAGATATTACTGTGTTAGCTGGTGATGATGTGTTAGATACACGGGCTTAGGTTAAGTTTTTGCTGAGTAATGTTAGGTTTGCCCGAGAATTTTGATAATGTCTACGTTTTTCATAGTTCAAAATGAATGTTATATTTGATTTGAATGACCCTTTGATGAAGGGAGTATTAATTCTTGGTTCAAGATGCTGGTATCTTTGATAGGTTGGACACTTTGTTAAGGGATTTTGTTAGATAATACTGCTTTAGATGCTGATGATATGCTGGAAAAGTGGGGGTAGATTGAGTTTTGTATGCACTGTTACCTACTTTACCTTTGATAAGTAGGGAACTTTGTGAATGTTAGCAGCTTATTTATACGTGAGGTATGTTAGGTTTGTCGTTGTACATTATATTCTTTATTCAGGTTATGATATGGTAGCTTTATTGGTGTGAAAATTTTGTTACGTTAGCATATATTCGTTGATCAGTATGATAATTAGGTAAGGTTATGATAAATACTTTGATAAATATTACCATGTTAATGTAAAAGTGACATTGATATAGGTTACGTTCTGTATGCAATGTTAGTTACTCTACTGTTGTTAAGTATAGAACTTGTTAATGTTTTCAGTTTATTCGTGCGTAAGGTATGTTAGGTTTATCCTTGTACTGATTTACTGCTTTAGGGTGTGTAAAAACGCAAATTTTTTTACGTTATAAATATAAAAAAGAAAAAAAGTTTAGTAAATAATATATTTTTAAACAAATAAAAAAAAAATAAATACAAATTTTTGTGTTATGTTGTACAAAATATGACTTGAATAAATAGATCAATAGATAATGGGTAGGGTGGGGAGGGTGGGGTGTGTGGTTTGATTTACTGATTTACTGCTTTAGGATGTGTAAAAACGCAAATTTTTTACGTTATAAACATAAAACGAATAAATTATTTAGTAAAAACAAAATGTTTTAAGCAAATAAAACAAAAATAAATTAAAAAATAAATGAAAAATAAAAAAAATTGGAAAATAAAATAAAAAATTTAAATTGAAAAAAAATTAAACACAAAGAATAAATATAAAATGAAACATAAAATAAAATAGCAAACAATATATTTTAGTTGACGTTTATAAAAAGAAAACGAGATTTTGAAATTAGAAATGTCAGTCTTCACCTTAAAGCACACGGGTATCTTTGTAAGATACAACCGTGCTCTTCCTCCAGTCCTATTTATTCTTTCTCTTCTGTGTGTTCTCCAAATTTCATCCTTCTATGTCTTCGCGTGTGTGAGACACACAGGTGTACGCGTACGAAACGAAGATATATATACACAGAGAAAATTTCTACAAAGTTGTAGGGTAACTACTGTACTGTTGTTGTTGTTGTTGTTGTTGTTATTTTTATTATTATTTTTGTATTATTATTATTATTATTATTATTATTATTATTATTATTATTATTATTATTATTATTATTATTATTATTATTATCATTATTATTATTTATGTTAATATTGTTGCTTTCATCATTACTATTAGTTACCATTTCTTTTATTATTATTATTATTATTATTATTATTATTATTATTATTATTATTATTATTATTATTATTATTATTATTATCATTATTATTATCATTATTATTATTATAATTATTATAATTATTATTATAATTATTATAATTATTATAATTATTATAATTATATAATTATAATTATTATAATTATTATAATTATTATAATTATTATAATTATTATAATTATTATAATTATTATAATTATTATAATTATTATTATTATTATTATTATTATTATTATTATTGTTATTATTATTTTAATTATTTTAATTATTTTTAATTATTTTAACTATTTTAATTATTTTAATTATTTTAATTATTTTATTATTATTATTATTATTATTAAATTTAGTATTAGTTCTTCTTTTTAATTAATATCATTATTAATTATTATTATTATTATTATTATTAATTCAATTTCTATATTATTATTATATTTATTATTTATCCAATGTATTTTTTTAAAAGAAAATTGATATATTTATTGATAAGTGCTAGGTAATAAATATCTATGACAGAATAAGGAATTTTTGATATATTATTATTATTATATTTAATTATTAATTTTTAATTTATTTAATTTTTTAATTATTTAATTATTTTTTTTATTTAATTAGAATTTTATTTTTCATTATTTTAAGTATTATTTTGTATTTATATTATTATTATTATATTATATTAATTATTTTTATTATTATTTTTATTATTATATTATTATTATTATTATTATTATTATTATTATTATTATTATTATTATTATTATTATTATTATTATTATTATTATTATTATTGTTGTTGTTGTTGTTGTTGTTGTTGTTGTTGTTGTTGTTGTTGTTGTTGTTGTTGTTGTTGTTGTTGTTGTTGTTGTTGTTGTTGTTGTTGTTGTTGTTGTTGTTGTTGTTGTTGTTGTTGTTGTTGTTGTTGTTGTTGTTGTTGTTGTTTTCGTTAGTTATTATGATAATTATAATAAATATTTTTAATAATATAAGCTTCCTTTTTTCCATGCCTTAATTAAAATTGTAAGTATCAATTATATTTCCACCGCAACTCTGTTGTTAGTAATTCTTCATATTTTTATTATTATTATTATTTTTATTATTATTATTTTTATTATTTTTATTATTAATTATTATATTAAAATTATTTTATTACTAAGGATCATTTTTAAGAGATCTTATTAATTTTATTATTATTATTATTATTTATTATAGTTATTAATTACTTAAATATTATTATTATGATGCTAATTTTTTATTATTAATGTATTATTATTCTATATATATATTAAAGTTTAGAAGCAACTATATATAGATAAAATTTTATATTTATCACAGTGCTTAGTAAATACGTTCCTTAAAGAAATGTGAAGTTTCCTGTGCACATCAAAGAGAAATATTTTCCGATAAATTAAGAATCCCTTAATTCAATAGAAAAAAGACAATAATATTGAATCACATATGTAGTTTTGTTTACATGTAAAGCAAGTAAAAATTAATCATGGTGGCAATGCTTACAGGCCATCAAATTCTTCAAGAGTAGATTTTACCAAACTACTTAACTCTCATAATTCAAACCTCTTAGAAATAAACTTTAAAAGTACTGTATTCTGGTGGATTAAAATAAATATATTTTAAAACGTTACATTTTAATTTCAATTTTCGCAGCCATCTCTCTCTCTTAAGGGGACGGAACGGAAAAATATTTTTTTAATTTATTGGGATGAAATGATAAATCACCATTCGATAGAGAAAAGCAAGTTCTACAATTTTTATTTCGATGTCATTTGCAAAATGTCTGGTAGATTTTGAGTAATTTCATCGAAATATCATGAATCAGCATTTTACTCAGCAATTTTTAAATTTGAATTTCTGCTGAACTTCAAAAGATTTTAAAACACGGACTTCACTGAAATATTCGCAATACACAGATGTTTTATAAAATATCTAAAATAGCAGCGTTTTATATATATATATATATTTTTCTTTTTTTGTGCAAAATATGGCAAATTTCTTTTTTCTTAAAACTATAAAGCTATAAAAAATATCAAAATTTATTATATTTGAACAAATCATATATCAAAATATAGCTAAACGTATATAAAATCGAAAACATAGAGGAAAACTATGCAATTAACTGGCGGATATTTTGTTATATCCCAAAATATCAACTCGATGTCGAAAAATTTTTTTTTTTTGTGTGATAAAGCCAAGGAGTTGAACCGCTAGCAGCGGCAAAATCGTTGGGTATACAAAAAATTTCTATGAATGAAAAAAATGTTTATCTTGCCTAAATTTATAAGATCTGAAAATTTCCTTCTAATTGGATGAATAACAAAAAAATTATGTACCACCAATTATTTGAAATTTGCTTTTTTTATTATTTTTGGCAACTCAAAAATAAAAAATCGCGAAAACATTTTTATTACGTGTCCGATTATTACGAAATTTGCAGAGCATGTATAATTTAGGAAGATACACATATTTTGTTTAGATACATTTTTTGTATGTCCAACGGTTTTGCCGCTGCACATGGGAAAACTTTAAACTTTTCAAGTTTTCCAGTGACTAGTGGCAAAACTGTTGGACATACAAAATATTTATCTAAATAAAAAATATATATCTCGTTGAGATATAAAAGCTACAAAAATTTCACTCTTATCAGATGAATAATAAAAATGTTACTTGACACCAATAATAAGAAAAACGTTTTTGGTTACTCAAAAATCGAAAAAAACGAAAACTTTTTTATTATTCATACTATCAATTTGAAATTTTCATAGCATATAGAATTGGAGAAGATAAACATTTTTTGTTTAAATAAAATTTTTGTATGCCAAACAGATTTGTCGCTGTTCATGGGAAACATTTCGAAGTTTTCAAAAGTTTTCTCGTGATTAGCGGGAAAACAGTTGGTAATACGAAATATTAATCTAAATAAAATATGTGTGACTTGTTTATTATTCATCCGATCAATACGAAATTTTCAGATCATATATAAATGGGCGAGATTAACATTTTTTGTTTAGAATATTTTTTTGTAAACCCAAGGGGTTTGCCACTGCTTATGGGGGAAAATTTGAAACTTTTCTGATTCATGGGAAACATTTGAAATTTTTCCCATGCACAGCGGCAAATCTACTGTATACAAAAAATTTATCTAAACAAAAAATGTAAATCTTCTTCGACTATACATGCTCCGAAAGTTTCGTGCTGATCGAATGAATAATAAAAAGGTTATCGCGATTTTTCATTTATGACTTCCCAAAAATTGACCCTCCCCCGTGTACCTGTGTATAATGAATAAAATATTTTTTATTTTTTAAAAATACACAAACCATTTGAAAGAGAAGAGCAGTAAATTCTGCCCTAGAAATTATTAAAAGCTAAAAATCCTATAATTGATGATGACTACCCCAAAAATTTAGGTACCCCTACCGAGACCGTCCATTTAAGAACCTGATGAAATCAAATGAATTACTAAGCTATGGCCTAGTGGTTAGAGCATTCGGTTATTGTTAACGCTGCGACGCGGTGTCCAATGTTCGAATCCCGCTGATGGAGAGTAAAATCTCCTATGACTCATTCATTTCACCTCTAGGCCAAGCAATAGTGATAGCTGAAATTCCACATTATTATATCACGTTCGGGAAGATTTAGATTACGATTTTGTTCTATTTTTATTAAAGAATAATGTTATTGATAGCGTTTCTTGGCTTGTGTCAATAATGAAATATTTTGCAGATGATAAGACCGATATAAGAATTTTGTAGGTAGAGGAAAAAGAAATCAAATTTTATCTTATATATATATATATATATATATATATATATTATATATATATATATATATATATATATACAAAAAATAATATAATAAAAATATAATATATATATATAGTATATATATATTATATATATATATATATATATATATATATATATATATATATATATATATATATATATATATATATATAATATTATAATTAAATCACATACTCGTTGATACAAACAACACTTTTAAATACCCTTCAGAGATAGATATTATCATGAACATCCAATAAAACAAAGGAAATTAGTTTGTTAAAGAATTCGAATTCCAGGTCTAAAATCAATCACAAACCTTATCGTAAACACAAAAGAGAAATTATCCTTTTGCAATAAATAATGATTGGAATAACGATTAGAGAACTTTATTGAAAACAGTTTAAAAGAGTTATTAAGCTGATATATTTGAAATATAAGAAATATTCAGTAGCAACATTGAAACAAAATAACAACCTAATCTTTAAAAGTAAATTACAAACTCTCACTATGAATGAATTAAAAATAAATAGAGAATTCTCAGTGACCGAAGGTAAATGGCAAATTCACTAAATAAATAATTTGTCGATATAGTAACTGATGTTAATAAACAAAACCCAAAATCAAATTGACCGAAACTTTATTAGCAGAATGCAACTTTCAGATTTCATTTGAAGAAATTCCCTTCTTAGATATCCAAAATGTTATTGCAGGCTAAGAATAATTAAGAATGGGATCTCTTTAGCAGTCGAAATGATTTGAAATCTGAACTATACAAAGATGGGTGTATTATCTAAAAACTATATTTTTGATATCAACCACAGTGTTGCCAACTCAAAATATCAGAAGGCACTAGATTTTATTAAAAAAAAAGTCGAAATGCCAATATTTGATGAAAAAAGCACTAGACACTTCAAAAAAATCAGTAAAAATAAGAACACGCGTTTAATAAAATTTTGCACTAAAGTAGCAATAAACGCACTAGATCTATTGCAAAATGCACCAAATTGGCAACACTGATCAACCACCAAATTCGAAAAGTATCGATTTCTTTGCGCGTTGTAAGATTGTTAGTCATGAAGGCTTTTTGGGGATAATTTTTTTCTTTTCATCCGATCGATGTAAAATTTTCATAGCATGGATAAGTGTGATGGAAGGGATACTTTTTTTTTACTTAGACTTTTTGTTTTAGTATATCCAATCATTATAAAATAATCACGAGAAATAAAAGGAGAATTTTACACTTTTTTTTAAATTTTGGGTATAGAGAAAATGATATTCATAAAAAGTTCAACTTCCCAAAATTATACTTGTCAGGTAATTTCACATTGATTGGATAAACAGGAAATTATATCACCCTAAAATTTGCTGGAATTTGGTGACTGGCATCAAAATTCCCTTTAATGAATTTTTTAAATGATATGCTCATCTTCGTGTACTAAGGATTCAGATTATTTCGACAAAGATTTTTTTTAAATAAAAATGCAAAACAAATGATTAAGAGACAAAGAAAATCGATAGAATTCGATCTTTAGAGCTATAAAAAAGAACCCTTTCGTTTTGCCATTTATTTTATAATATTTAGGTAATTGACCGAAATTTAAGAAAGTTATTCCCAAATTTATGCCTATTGATTTTTTCCCACAAAGTACATTAGGAAATCCAAAAAATCGGAACCTATCTTTACTAGAGTAAAATTTTGGCTTTCTTCCTGTGGTGCGTGGAGCAAAGAATTGAAGTGAAATTTGAAGATATGGAGTTATTAGGCGTAAGGAAAAGGTCCCCCACAATTCTTACATTCAAAAATGTCAAGAATATTTTTTAAGTACGCAGTTCAGTTACATTTTCTTGGTGTCATGCAAAGAAATGGGAAAAGGGTTCAAAGAACAATGAGAAACCAATATCCAATAAAATTTTTGGGTGATCTTTCGCAATAAGATTCATTTTTAAATGTGGTAACATCATCTCATTCACATTAATACACTATCTTTTTGCTCATTGGTCTTCGAGACCTTGTGAGCTAAGAATATTTCATCTCACTAACCCCTCGTTATAGATGTTTCAACTATAATTACGACATTTCCAGCCTAAAGGAGGGAGTGTGGTAGGCCTATGATAGAACATTAATAACTCCTCGTAACATCTCTCTCTCGTGAACTTTCGCACTCTCCTTAACCCTTTTCGATGTTGTGGCTCAACAATCTTTCTTCCTTCTACTTACAATAATCTTGTGTTCACCTACAGCTCAAATATACACAGATTTTCACCTGAAAAAGAATATCTTACAACTTTCTCACGAGACTGTTATAGTCCTTTCCTCATCCCAAATATGAGGTCTCTATTTAGGGTGATTTCAATATACTACAACCATGAGTGGTTGGTGTCCTCATACTGATTTAGTGGTGAGCGCCGATTCATTTTCATGCTCTCAACGATTTACACTAATCAACAGATACCTACCCTCTCCGGATCGTCCCTCCACATCCCAATTCATTGACACACTACCTCAATGGTTTCACCACAAGTCCCTTTTCTCTATAAATACATCCAATTCTTCGCTCCTTCTAATTTCGGTAAATTTCCTGACCATCACACACCTTTAATCTCTAATTTCAACTACTTTCTCTCAAACAGCTCAATCCTGCCTATGCGTTTTTTCTGTCACTTTGATCGGGCTGCATTGGGGGACCTTGTCGTCGTTTCTACGCTAACTATAAATTGGAATGACTGCTTTTGACTCTGGCACTGACGCCTCCCGGCTTCTGCACTTCAAGGTGGGACTGTAATTCGTTTGATAGGGACGTAGCACGGTTCATCTCATCTTCTCACGTAATCTCTGTCTCTCCTCTCATAATCCATCAACCAAATCTGCCGAGCTACTGATTTGAAATGACTCTTGGTCTAAAAAACTGAATAAAACAGCATCCACTTTCCAATTATAATTTTCATCCAAACCTCACAGGTGAGGCTCAGGATAATGAAAAAACCTGTTTTTTTCAAATAACCTTAAAACCCAAAAAGCGATAAAATAATTCTCGACCAAGTCACATACGAGGTCAGATAGAGTAAGGATTAACTTCCGTGCCACTTACAAGAAAGGCATAAACTTTCTTCTTACCTGCTTAAAGGATTTACCGTTCCTGCATGTTTCAGTTTGAATATATTTATAAAATAATAACATTGATCTCAATTCTTGTCTATACTTGAATTACTTTTTGACCTGGTAGTTCAGCTTAAAATCAAGCCCGGGATAACAAAGCTTTATCGCTAAATTTAGGCCTAAATTTATGGCCTAACGTATGGTCTATTTCAACACTATTTCTAGAAAGAGTTCAGCTTGAATAACTTTTTTGACCTGGTATTAGGCCTAATTCCGTCCTCCCGGGGTACAAAAAGACTATCCTTAAATTTTCGGCGCTAAAGTAGTCTTTTAACACATTTTACAGCACTCACGAGGTCATTTCGTATCTGTAAGGATTGCGTTTCTCGCTTGTTGTTTTCTTCGTGTTTGATTTGCTCCATGCCATTACTTACAAATCACTCAATCAATCAGAAAATCCGAAATTATTGTCTAAAAAACTTTTGAAATATTTTTATGTACCATTGAATCTCGAATACTATAATGTTCTGAAATAATTGTATTATTTTTGAATAGAGCACCTTAGCATGAAATATTTATTTTTTTCTTGAAACTTACAAAAAAATCAAATTTCTGTTTTCTTTTTTAAAGTTATAAAATTTTGATGCAATTTATTGCAAATTTGGGAAGAACTTATTGTTCGCCTATTTTTATACTTATTACATGCGCTAAAGATGCTCGTATAGCAGTTAAGCTCTCAATAGAATCTCACAACGTGGTATATGCTTGGTGTACCGGGCGAGTGCTCAGGGGCTTTGCTTAACAGATCTCTTGATTTATTGCTTTAAGGTCCGTAAAATGTCTCATTTGTTCTTTTACAAAATCTACCATAAAATTTACTAAAATTTATTTTAAAACTTTAAATTGTAAATTGAAACATTTGTCAAATAAAAAAATCATTAACATCCATAATAATTTCTTTGTCAAAACAAACCTGCATTTATATAGAAGTGTTTAAAGAAATCTTTGAAATGAATTTTAGTTATATTGAATGAGGATATACTGTACGTAAATAAAACAACAATCAATGTTTTCACATAAATATCTTATCTATGTTCATACAAAAGACTTATTTGATATTCTTTAAACAGGGTGTGTGTGTTGTGCGTGCTGTGGTGTTGTGTGTGTGTGTTTTGTCGTGTGTTGTTTTGTTTTTTGTTAAATAATAATCAGCAATAGGCAGCAATAAATAAAAATATATACTAAATAATAATACAAAATAAAAATAATCAATAATAAATAGATAAAATTACAATTACACTAATAATAATAATAAATAATACAAGAACTTATTCATTAAAACAAAAAATAAAAATAATAATAGCAAATAATAAATAAAATTAAAAAGTTAAAACAAAATAATAAATATAAAAGTAACACAATGTTAAATGATTGAGTTATAGCAGTAAAGCATATGAGTTAAAGCACTAAAACAAATAATCGCCTACTATCCTGTTTGTTGATCTGCCAGATCCTTACTGATTTCTGTTTTACTGCTTTATGGGCTGTAATTTTTATGAAATAATGTTTATTTAATATATGACGCTTACATGCAGTAAACACATGATAAACGCGCGTAATAGCAAAAGCCTACCTAATCCTTTGTTGCTAGGCTATCACTCTATTGATTCCTGCTTTTTACTGCTCTTAAGGCTCTTGTTGTATACATGTTTTTTAATATAAATTCGATATCACATTGTATGTCAAATTACCTATGTTTATATATCAGACACTGCTTGGGCTTTTTCTTCTTACAATACAATTTCTTGAAAAAAATTGGTAAATTATCAGTAATTAAGTAAAAATCTAAATCGATTAAGCCAATAATGTTTACATAAATATATGAGTTAATAGCACGTAAATGTAGTAACAGCAGTATACAACAAAGCCTAACTATTCCTCTGTTGCTAGGCAACAGCGTTATTGATTTAGTTTTCTGCTTTAAGGGCTGTAAAGTGTATGTTTTTTAAGAAAAATGTTTAAGTATCAGTAAAATTGTATACGATTGGTAGCTTTGTTTTTAGGTTTGTTACTAAAATGTTTACAATGATATCACAACTATGAATAGCAAGGACACAATATGATAATATGATGATCGTAATGAGTTTATCCAGTTTTAGGATCGCAAAAATGTTTTCATAAATCATGTTTAAGTATTAAACTAAAAATGAATGACCAATAGTTTATCTATATCTTCTTTTCGTTGCTTCGGGGAAATCTTTGCTCGCCTGCGGGCGCCCCGCGGCTGGCCGCGGTACGCGGAAATATTGGTGCCTGCGGTGCTGCCAACGCGTGCGCTGCAAGTCCCTGTGCGGGTCGCGGGGTTTGACTGTTTTTCTGCGTCGGAGGGCGCATGCCTGCTGCTCCCTGGGTACGAGCTTATGACCACTGGCGAAGCCCACATCAATATTAGCGTTCTGTTCTACATGAATGTTACGGGCAGGTTCAGTAAGTAACTAAGAAATACGCTAACTCATAGTAGAAAGGATACCCTAGCAACTTATAATATACACCAATCGACTTCTCAACCCTTATCATACATAGTCGGCGTAGGCTTCATATATTAGTGCTATTCTTCGTTCAGGTAGGCTAGAAAAAGCTAACTCATACTAAGACGCATCCGAGCAACTTGTAATATTCACACCTAGTTCTCTCCTTCCGATCCTCATACCTTATACACCTAGGGTTAGACACCAATATAGGGCTTTCTAGGCTCGGGGTTGGAAACCATCACAGTTGAACAATCAATAAAATCTGAGTCATCACGGATGAAGCCCTTCAAAGATGAACGACAATATGAAGTCGACGTATTCAAAGATGAGCCATTAATGATAGGTGCGTATCAAGAGATGACGCGTCATTCCAACACTAAGTCTCTCATTCAAGATGAATCATCAGAAGTTGAGCCAACAAGTTGAAGCCGATCAAAGTTGAGCCATCAAAGCTGAGCCATCAAATAGTTGAGGCATTAAAGTTGAGGCATCAAAGTTGAGGCAGTCAAAGCTGAGGCATCAAATGTTGAGGCATCAAAGAGGCATCAAAGCTGAGGGCTCAAAATATCGAGTGTGTGTGTGTTGGTGTGTGGTGTGTGTGTATAAGCGTAAGTGTAAGTGTCTATAGGTGCGTGTAAGTGGTCATATGGGTTGGAGCTTACCATGCTTAAATTGTAAGGCTAAGTGTAAGTGTGTATAAGTGCTTAAATGTTGGTAGTACGTGTGGTGTGTGTGAAAGAGTTGTGTGGAGTGTGTGTGTGTAAGCGTAGGTGTAAAGTAGAGCTGTGTGTGAGTGTAAGTGTCTATGGTAAGTGTAAGTGTGGATAAGTGTGAGTGTAAGTGTAAGTGTACAAGTGTCTATGGGTAAGTGTATAGTGTGTATAAGTGTCTATGGCTGGGTGTTAGGTTTGTGGTGTATCTGTGGTGTGAGTGTGTGTGGTTGTAAGCCGTAGGTTTGCTGAGTGTATCTGCGTGTGAGTGTAAGTGTAAGGGTCTATGGCTGGGTGTTAGGTGTAGGGTGTAGGTGTGTCTGTATGTCTAGGTATGGGAGTATTGTGTCTATGTATGGGTGGGTGTAGGTGTGGGTGTATGTTTCTAGGTATGTGTGTGTTGTGTGTGTGGTGTGTGTGTGTGTGTGTGCTAGTGTAGGTGTGAGCTATGGCGGGTGTTTGTGTGTAAATATGCTACGTAAGCCTAGTGGGTGTGCGGTGTGTGTGTGCGTGTGTGCTGCCTGTGTGTGTGTGTGTGTCGTGTTGTGTGTGTGTAGGTGTGGAGTGTGTAGTAGACATTATATATATATATATATATATATATATATATTTCTTTAATTAACTTCAACTCTTTTTCTACGTTTATATATATATATACTTTAATATATATATATATATCTTATATATCTATATATATATTATATATATTATATTATTTGCTTCCCACGTGTTCGCTTATATTACTATATAATACATAATCTATCTATTACTATATTAGTATCTCTTTATATATATATATATATTTTATATAGTATTCAGATATATATATTTATCATATATACTTCATTATTATTACATTATTTATTATTACTATTATTCATTATTGGGCTTCCCGAGTGGTTCGTCTCTATATATATAGTATATGATATTATATTATTATACTATAGTATAATATATATATATTATATTACTATATATATCGTATATTATATATATATATATATATATATATATAATAATCGCTTAAGCTATAAGTATACTATATATTATACCTATATATAATATATATATAATTATATAATCTATATATATATATATAATATATATATATATTATTCTATAAAAATATATCTATATTATTTATTACTTCATTATTCTTTATTATTATTATATATTATTATTATTATTATTAATTCATTATTATATTATTTCATTGATTATTATTTATATTATTTTATTATTATTATTATTCATCTATTATAAAATTATTATTATTAATATTTATTATTATTATTATTATTATTATTCATTATGCCCCAATGTGTTTGGGTGTGTGGTGTGTAGGGGGAGCACTCATGGTTGTTTTTCAACGGAACGGCCAATATTATATTATATATATATATATATACTATTAATATATATTTATATCTATTATTATTATAATATCTATATATTATATTATATATACTAATATTCAAATATAATATATATTATACTATATATATCCTATACATATATATAAACTTCTATATATATATTCTATAGATATTATATATATCTATATATATATATAATATTATATATATATCTATACCTACTATATATATATTATACTATATAATTTATTTATTATTTATTATTATTATTTATTCATTATAACTTATTATAATTATTTATTTAATTTCTTATATAAATCTGGGATCTTAATTTTTGATACCTAGACTTTAATTGAGGTTCTCATTCTGATTTAGCTGACATGCATAGCCAAAGGGGTAGGGGATCGAGTTCTACCTGGGTTTTCATCCTGGGTTTATATTTTGAATTATGACCCAAGGGTGTGTGTGTGTGTGTGTGTAGGCGTAGGGTGTTGTTCAAGTTAGGATACGTATCATCACCCATGCCCGTTCCAAGTTAGAATAGATACAACAGGCGTTCAAGTAGGAACGATACTACATGCGTTCAATATGATCGGTACATCACGGACAGGTACCACATGACCTCATGTTAGGGACAGTTACCTACCCAAGGTAGGGAGGTAGGTACCTGCCTGAGTTCAACTTAATCCCTCACCAACCTTTAAGAATGGTCACTTCAAGCCTTGATACGGTTATTCAAGGCTCAGAAATATCAAGTCAAACATCAAAAAGGGGGCTAATCGACCTAAAGGGGGGTCAATCGTAGAAGGAAGGAACCATCCTGATTGGGAGGCACGTATACTGGGTTGCCTGCGCAACGTTTAGCAGCAACCCTTCTTCGAAGGGTGGCAAAAAATTTGGGTTCTCCAATAAAATTTTTGGTCTGCGCGAAAAATTACGGCGCGCTTCTCAAAAATTTGGGTCTGCAAGATTGCAGCCATCTGACCGTAGAATACATAAAGCGCGGGTTACACGCGAAGCACCTTCCTACTATTGTAAGCCGTTTTCACGATAAGGCTGATGCAAAGTTATTTCCATGTTGGTATATATAAGATGTGCGTGGTACGTGGTGGAATTAAAGAGTGTGGTTGTGAATAGAAAACTAGTCTTTACAGCTAAAAGCAATAGGTATTATGGAATATTGAAAGAGTGGTGTCCCACAGGGTTCATTAGCTTTGGGGCCCACTATGTCCTCAGTAATATTAAATGACTAGACCAAGGATTTAACATGCAAAGTTTTCTATGCTTCCTGCAGATGCTACCAAAATGGCCACTCAGGAGTAGTTGAAGGGATGATACAAGATCAAATAACTCTTGTAATATTTCACTTGGGTGGGCAGCATCTCACGTGGCTAAATGAATTTTAAGTATGTAAACATATAGCTCAAGGCTACTTTCACCTAGGTTTCTTAAAATAAAAGTTTTTAACTAACGATATGAATGCGGGATTGCCGCTTCGAGTCTGTGGACCAACAAAAAGATTTAGGTGTGATTATTATATCAGTAATTTTTGCAAGTAGCTAATTAGTGTCTTTGGAGCAAGGGAATATAGCTAATACGATGCTCGGGGCATTAATAATCGCAACATGGCTTTTTCTACATAGAGCAAAAGAAGTTATTAAGTCCGTAAAACTTGTATATACCAGCTATTGTTTATGCCAATAATACAGTATTGTGCACAAGTTTTGAGCCCTTCATTTAAAGAAGAGGTTAGAATGAAAGAGATCTGCAACTAGAGCAACAGGATGATTTTGGCGTTTGAGGTAAGAGATAATAGGAAGAAGGCTTGAAAAGAAGTTAGAATGTTCCTGTAGAAAAGCGCGATTCTGCAAACGGGGGTTCATATAAACAAATAAAAAAAACAAAACCTTTTTGAATAGCAAGTCTACCAATTTTACATCTATTGAATAATACAAACCAGTAAGTCTCCTTCGATAGTAGCAGCAGCGGGAGACCTAGGGGCATACAAGTAATTATAGAGAAAGCATGCCATCTTAATAATAAGAAGGCATTCTTTCAGAAATAAGGTTGTTAATTTTTCTTTTTTATGTGTTCTTCTATGGTTGTATTTATATATTGTTTCTACTTTTTGCTATCTATGTATCTTCACACTAATATTATAATCTAGTTATATATATATATAATATAATATATTTATTATATATACTATATACTATTTCTATTATATATATCTATATACTTAATTATATATATTATATTATATATAATAAATTTTGTATAGACTTGATAGCTTTACTATCTTTTCTCCTCCGTCACCCCTTTTATCAATTTGAAGAAGCCACGACCTGACATATGGACGAAGGATCAAAATCATACCACAGTAAATAACTAATTTTTTAATAACAATAAAGAAAATAATACCCAAGTAAAGCAACTGTCCCTGCTATTGAAAACCACCACACAATATTATTAAATTAAATTCATAATACTCATTAACTTAATCCTTTCTCAGATATATAAATTATTATGAGCTTCAATTATTCTAAGAACATGTCTTCTTAACATTTTTAACTTACGAGAAATATACATAACCAAGCCAAAAATCTTAAGTAACCAAAAATGTCTATATAAAAGTTTCACCAAAAGTATAGACGTTTACTTCACAAGGGAAGACATAGGCATATCGGACCAGTTATTAATTATACTGACAACATTGAATATAATAATCCTTGTCTTGTGCAAAATCGTGGTGTGTATATATAATAATAATATATATATATAATATATATATATAATAATATATTATATATATACTACTATATATATTATATATATATATCTATAATATATATACTATATATATATTTTATACATATATTACTATATAATATAATATATTTATTAATATATATATATATATATATATATTATATATAAACACTTTAAAGTCTATACAAGACACTCTGACTTAACTTTTACACATTTGTCACACTTGAATAATCAATATAATTGTTTGTACCACCAAATGAACAAAACACAGTTTAATGATAAACTTACGATTTTTGACTTACAAATTTCGGTTCAATACACGCCAAAATACTGTAACAACTCAAGCCATTCGTTCGCTTCCGAGCGACAATGCATCCTTCAAAAGGATAGACAATAATTCAAATTTCGATACACATTTTCTCTATATTGTTATTTCTATGGTCATTTTTCGGTTTTCGTCGATTCAGTTACGTAGAATCCGTCCGTCGCAACGTCATCTCCAATTAAGTACAGGTCCCAAGATTTTTCCTTAAATATCAAATATTTATGATTATTTTTCCTTTTTAAAACATAAATTCCTAATAATTCTTTTAAACACTTACTAATTACGAAAATTACTTCCTATTTTTTCACCTTTGTTAACAATTATATTCATTAACTCATATATTCTTTTTTCAAACCTAATGCAAATATTTACAACATAAATGCATTTTAATTTTAAACCAATATCACTTTACTTACTGCTTTCAAACAGCGGGATTTCTATAGTAAGTTCTTCTCTCCTTCTTATGAGGTATTTACAGCTTTTCTTTGGTGGCCGAGCCCAACCCCCTCTGGGGCACACCCTATCCTGAGACGTGACCATTCCATCTGCCCTTCTCCTCACGTGTCATTATTTAACTCAGCTTTTATTTAAGAACTTACTTGGGTTTTCCACAATATCATATATATTATTATCTTAATTATATCTATCTATTACTATTACTATAATATATATATAAATATTATATACTGTATATATATATCATAATATAATATTATTACTATATATATATATATATCTATTATTATATATATAGTATATCTTCATATTTATTATATATATTAATACTATATATTATATTATATATCATTTCTGGTGATATTTGGAGTTTTAGAGCGACCCCCAACTATCAAATCGATCCCAATATCTGCTCCAAAACTACAATAGTACAGGATAGCATACCATTGTTGGACATCCTGGCTATAAATTTTATTGCGGACAACTGTAATAAAAAACAAAAAATTCTCTCTAAAAAAAAAAAAAAAAAAAAAAAAAAAAAAAAAAAAAATCATATTCAAAAACTACATACCTACCAGCGAAAAGGATACATTTTGGCATATCCTTGTAAAATTTTAAGTGGCAAACTTAATAAAGTAAATAAATAAATACTAAAATAAGCATATTTGGCTATCTTTTTTTTTTTTTGGGGCAAGGGACATAATATATATATGATATATTATATATACTATATATATATATATATATTACTATATAGTTATATATCATATATACTATATAATATATTATATATAATACTTATTATCTGTAAAGGTATTTCCACGGCTCGAGCCGACGCCCCGCCCGACGGGGAACACAGGGGGGGAACGTTTTCCTTCCATACCTCCGTAGGGGAGGGCGGAGAAGTAACCCCCAGCGACACTCAAGATCCAAAGAGCGTGGGTTCCCGGAGACCTGCCCTGCCCACTCGGAGGGGGGAATGTAGTGCCTACCCTCCCGTAGTTCCCTCCCGGAAGGCCGGAGATACCCGAATCCTGCCAATCCGGTGCGGTATACCCTTCTGGGTATTCTTTAGTACATATGCAAAAAAAATGCAACAAATTTATCCTAAGAAAGTTTCACTTTATTTCTTCATACCGAGTAACTGCTCCTAATAACAATCGTCTCTAAATCGGCCCTAAATCATATTATCTCCATAAATTAGCATCATTATTTTTATTTCTTTTTATTTTTTTTTTTTAACCATTTTCCCTATCTAATAAATTTTACAAAACAATCCCCAGGCGATTTCCAAACAAAATGGGCTCTCGCTATTCCCTCTTTCGCTCCTTCTTGTACTTATTTTGTAGTTTCTTGACCACTCGTATCATACTGCTTATGCACTTTTTCCTTCCTTTTTTTCTTTTTTTTTTTTTTTTCTTTTTTTTTTTTTTTTTTTTTTTTTTTTTTTTTTTTTTTTCTTTTTTCTTTTTTTTTTTTTTTTTTTTTTTTTTCTTTTTTTCTTTTTTTTTTTTTTTTTTTTCTTTTTTATTTTTTTTTTTATTACCATTTTTTCTTTCTTTCGGCCCTATACATTGGAACCAAGCTATTTTCTCCCCAGCATTATGTATCTTCTTTCTCTTTCTTTCTCTCCCTATTTCTTTTTTCTCTCCCTTTTTCCCTATCACGTTCCGCCCCTGTGGAGATCTTTGCTTACCAGTTTTTTGAGATTCCCAGGTGTGATGAATCTCTCTAACGTCTGTTCAGATTATCCATCTTACACAAGTCTATCTACCCTATAGTTATTTTATATTATTATATAGTATTTAAGTTATTTATTTGCTCAATTGGGGTCACAAAATGATTAGTGTATTCATTTAAAAGATTATGTATTATAAATTTTTAAATAATATATAATATATTTCATATT
>JABUQX010081992.1:0-5000 GCA_015478945.1 Trachelipus rathkii
ATGTGTGCAGTATAGTCAATTTTGATGAGTCATTTAAATTATGGATATTAGTTAAGTTAAAGATGTAATGTGGACAATAACCATATAAGTCATATGAATCAAATGTTGAAGAGGTGCGACTTTCTGGGATAATCTGAATGACATTTTAGATGGGGTGAGTAGGAGCTTCAGATTGATTGTGTTGGGCGATCTAAATGGTTGGATAGGTGATCAGAAAAGGGATGGTATAACAGGTAAATTTGGGGTTACGGGAGGTCCGGAATAAGAGGTATAGATCCAAGGTACAAAGTGTTCAGATGGAGAATCTTAGGGGAGTGTTAGGTGTGAGAAGAATTGATAAAATGAAGAATGAACGCATTAGGGAGTTATGTAGTGTGAAGAAGGGCGTAAATGAGATAATAAACGAGAGTACATTGAGAAGGTTTGGTCATGTGGAAAGGATGGATGATAGTCGGTTGGTTGAGCAGATATATAGTGGTGAGTGTGCTGGGAATCGACCGGCTGGGAGACCGAAGAAAAAGTGGAATGAGTTAGTAAAGGATTGTCTGAAGGAGAGGAACGTGAGTTTGGCACAGGCGAAAAATGAATGCCGTGGTTTTGTGAGGGGGTATGGTTGTAGGCTCTTCCCAGGGAATAAATCACACATTGACGAGATACAACAGTGAATGTCCATCGCGATCTCGTGAAGCCTCAAAGGTGGACTTTTCTGATTGCGACGATTTCTCACTGGGGGTTTAAAAGGGACGGTAAAAGGAGGGCTTTCTTTTAGACTTGTGTCATGTTCTTCTACTACTTTTCTGTTCCAGTATATGCTACGCACCTCACCCCCAATCTGGGGATAAGAGGAATCTCTCTCTCTCTCTCTCTCTCTCTCTCTCTCTCTCTCTCTCTCTATATATATATATATATATATATATATATATATATATATATATATATATATATATATATATATATATATATATATATATATATATATATATATATATATATATATATATATATATATATATTTGAGTACATACCTAACTCTGTATATATATATATGTATAGCATAATAACTATATATATACTATATATATATATATATATATAATATATATATATATATATATATATAATAATATAGATATACAAGAACAATGAACAATAATAATAAAAACAATATATTTAATATATATATATATATATATATATATATATATATATATATATATATATATATATATATATATATATATATATATATATAACCGCATTTGCATTCCATTTACATTCGCGAAAGGATTAGAGTTAGGAAAGAATAATAGCTGTAAATATGAGAGAGTGAGATTAACTCTTACAATAAAATTTTTAATAAATAAAGAGCATATATACATACCTCATTTAACATTGAGTTCGATTTCTTCGAATTTAAAGTTTGGTGAAGAAAACAACCTTTCCGCCGATATCAGATTTGATCTGATAATTAATCGTTACCGCTGCACAGAGGTAGACGGACTGAATGTCCAGGCAAAGGAAAGAGATTCGATTCCTCGATCCTAGGTATCAATTACCTTTAGTAGTTCTCCTCCTAGAATAGGTGCAACAATGCCTTTCATGTGTGTTCTCTCAAAATAATTCGCATTTTGATTTATTATAATACCTTGGGTCATTTTGATTCTTTTCAACGCAGAAAAAGAAATTTCTACAGACGCTGACATAAGCAGTGAGAGAGAGAGAGAGAGAGAGAGAGAGAGAGAGAGAGAGAGAGAGAGAGAGAGAGAGAGAGAAGAGAGAGAGAGAGAGAGAGAGAGAGAGAGAGAGAGAGAGAGAGAGAGAGAGAGAGAGAGAGAGAGAGAGAGAGTTTCATAATTTTTGTTAAGCTTCATCGAGTTTATTTTAGTGGATGCGTTTCATCACTGAAGAAAACATATATTCGACAACACATTGAGAGTGCTGAGGATGTCAAATAAGGGGAGCTTAATTAAATCTATCAAATAGATGGAACAATCTACTAATCATTAACCTTATATTCAATTGGTGTTTGCCTCGCGTCTGAAACGCCATGTTTTAAAAACAGGAGAAGACTGGGGGCTTTATAAGCTAGACTTGAAACGTTCCTTTTGCGAACGTGGATGGCCTAGTGGATAGAGAGCCCGGTTACTGTTAACTCAGCGAAGCGGAGTCCAGTGTTCGAATCCCGCTGATGGAGAGTAAAATCTCCTTTGACTCATTCATTATTCATCTTGGTACCTGTCGTTTTTTTTATGGGGGGGGGGGGGCATTTATCATTTTCGATATTGTATTTATTGAGATTGTTCGTCGATTGGTTTTGTTTCTTCCTTAATGAGTTTGTTTATACCTTTGATGCATTTTATTCCATCAAAGATTTTCATTTTTTTGCTTTTTATTTTATTATTATTTAATATTGTTGTTGTTGTTGTTGTTGTTGTTGTTGTTGTTGTTGTTTTGTTGTTGTTGTTGTTGTTGTTGTTGTTGTTGTTGTTGTTGTTGTTGTTGTTGTTGTTGTTGTTGTTGTTGTTGTTGTTATTATTATTATTATTTATTATTCGTTAGTTGTCAAAAGTTATCAGGTTTTTATATATAAAGTTGGTGTTCCTGGCAGGATGTTCTGAGGCTAAAATGTTGCCATATTGTTTTGTGTGTTGTTGTTATTATTATTATTATTATTATTATTATTATTATTATTATTATTATTATTATTATTATTATTATTATTATTATTATTATTATTATTATTATTATTATTATTATTATTAATTATTATTATTATTATTATTATTATTATTATTATTATTATTATTATTATTATTATTATTATTATTATTATTATTTTGCATTCATGTTACATCTTCTTCTTTACCTATCTTTTTTATAAATGTTTTTCTCTTTCGTAAAATACTATTATAAAAAAAAAAAGAAAAAATACCTTTCCACAAATTCAGACTTTTTATTTTTTTTCATTTTTTCTATCTTTTTCATTTTTCTTCTTTTTTTTTGAGTAATCCTATTTTTCTTTATTTTTTTAAAGTCACAAAATTTTATTTTTTTTCATATTTTTTTTTATTTATATTTTTTTTTTATGTGTATAAAAAAAATAAGTATATTTTGAATTTTAAATTCCAATTTCTTGTTCAATTTCTTTAGTCTGGTTGTATTTTAAGTGTTAACCTTTTTTGTTTTGTTGTTGTTGTTTTTTTTTGTTTACATAATATATATATATATATATATATATATATATATATATATATATATATATATATATATATATATATATATATATATATATATAAATATATATATATATATATATATATATGAAATATATATATATATATATATATATATATATATATATATATATATATATATATCATAATATAGAAATATACGCATATATATATATATATATATATATATATATATATATATATATATATATATACTATATATATATATATATATATTTATATATATATATATATATATAATAATATATAATAAATATATAAATATATATATAATATATATAATAATAACTAATATAATATATATATATATATATAATAATAATATATATTAATGGTCAATATGACCCGACAGACGACATTTGAAAATGTGAAAGTAAAAGGAATTGGTAAAATTAAAAGAAGAAAAAATGCTAAAGACTTTACAAGTAAAGTTTATGTAAGAATGAGCATAGCGATAAAGTCTAGGGGGCCAGAGGGTTGGACAGAGTACAGATGAGATTTTGTGAAAGATAAGTCAAGTGAGATCTTCTTAATAGAGAAAGTATAAGACTAGAAAGTTCAGAAAAGGAGTGTCAGTTGTAAAACTTGTAATGTTAACTCAGCGACGCGGAGTCCAGTATTCGAATCCCGCTGATGGAGAGTAAAATTTCCTTTGACTCATTCATTTATGAATATGAATGAGTCAAAGAGATTTTACTCTCCATCAGCGGGATTCGAATACTGGACTCCGCGTCGCTGAGTTAACAGTAAAGTGAATCATGCAGCAGTTTGAATGCCAGGAAGATTTTGTAGAGAGTCAGTAAGAGCAGAGAAGATAAATCAAAAGGCTCTAGATTCCACCATTTCAAGGAGAGAGATTTGCATGTATGGAATTCCATCGGATGTTCAACGCTTCCATATAAAGTAAGTAGCTTGGATGATATGAAAAGATTCGGAGGTCAATCAAAACATCAATCTCTTAGAAGCTTTCTTAGTAAGAGAGAGAGAGAGAGAGAGAGAGAGAGAGAGAGAGAGAGAGAGAGAGAGAGAGAGAGAGAGAGAGAGAGAGAGAGAGAGAGAGAGAGAGAGAGAGAGAGAGAGAGTTTCATAATTTTTGTTAAGCTTCATCGAGTTTATTATAGTGGATGCGTTTCATCACTGAAGAAAACATATATTCGAGAACACATTGAGAGTGCTGAGGATGTCAAATAAGGGGAGCTTAATTAAAGCTATCAAATAGATGGAACAATCTACTAATCATTAACCTTATATTCAATTGGTGTTTGCCTCGCGTCAGAAACGCCATTTTTTAAAAACAGGAGAAGACCGGGGGGCTTTATAAGCTAGACTTGAAACGTTCTTTTTGGGAACGTGGATGGCCTAGTGGATAACGGTTACTGTTAACTCAGCGACGCGGAGTCCAGTGTTCGAATTCCGCTGATGGAGAGTAAAATCTCTTTTGACTCATTCATTATGGTACCTCATTCATTATTCATCTTGGTACCTGTCGTTTTCTTTTTTATGGGGGGGGGGCCATTTATCATTTTCGATATTGTATTTATTGAGATTGCTCGTCGATTGGTCTTGTTTCTTTCTTAAGGAATTTGTTTATACCTTTGATGTATTTTATTCCATCAAAGATTTTCATTTTTTTTTTGCTTTTCATTTTATTATTATTTAATGTTGTTGTTGTTGTTGTTGTTGTTGTTGTTGTTGTTGTTGTTGTTGTTGTTGTTGTTGTTGTTGTTGTTGTTGTTGTTGTTGTTG